>SZWC01002196.1:78621-143232 GCA_023375785.1 Penium margaritaceum
TTATAGATATAGATATAGATATAGATATAGATATAGATATAGACATCGATGTAGATGTAGATGTAGATATAGGTATAGATATAGATATAGATATAAATTTAGATACATATATAGATATAGATATAGATATATCATATACACATTTGAATTTTTTAAAAATGAATTCATGGTTTTTTACATTGAAGAAATTGTAAATACAAGATTCGACGTGGATGATTCAGTAATTTGTGACACATTCAGGTAAAAAGTTGGATTTTCATAGATGTGAAGGTATTAGCAAATTCCAAAAAGGACAAAGAGCTTCATTTTCACTATAATTGTATACAAACATTTGGGCCTGTTTTTAAATTAATGTGGATATGAATACATAAGTAAATAGATAAATTTATTATATGAACATTAAATGTTTAATGGTGATTTTTAATATTTTTTCACACGTTTTGTTCTGCTTGAAATATTATTTTTGCATAGTGTCACATTTTTCATCTCTCAGATAAAATCAAAGAGTAGATAAATCTTTTGTTCTATTTTTTTTTATTATTAATATTTACCTTTTTGAATTGGAAAATTTTAATATGTTGAATTGTTGTCTTTTTTCATCAGTTATGGCAATGATTTCCCTGTTGCTATCATCTCGGTGGTCTAGGTGGTCTACATGAGCTTCTGTACGTTTAGTCTGCACTTGAAAGGAACTTCGTCCTGTGCGAGGACTGTTTATGCCATTTCAGTTTAGAGTCGTTCGCTGTGGCTGTCGGCAGCACTTTCACTCACAAAGATCGGAATGGGGGGACCTAGTCCCTAGACTCGAACGTCAACTTCGCGTCCGCACTAGCAGTTTTAACTACCCCCATCGAAGTCGCAAAAAATAACACCCCCCGCACAATCTTTTTCACCGTTAGCTACCCTCATCTAGGACTTCGCTGTTTAGTGTCGCGTCTAAGAGTCCAATGTCGCGTTGGAAAAAGCGAAGGGTCGCGATTGACCGCGCTCTCGATCGGCGGTCCTTCTCGATCCACATCAACTTGGATCGAGGAGGGCCCTCCACATTGTATGCATTCGACTCTTGCCGGGGCCATTTGAGTGGGTATAATGTGTTGCGAGAAAGACTACAAAGAAACTGGCGCCACCTCACAATATTTGCGCATCCGCCAAGTGGGATGCGCCCTTACATGTTAGGACCTGTTCTGTGTTCATGTTTGAAATTAAATGAATCTGCTAGGCACCTTGGTCACTGATGGGGTGAGTCTCGCATTTTGGTCGAGCTCCCAGATGTGGACAGGGTGGTACGAATAGCAACGGAGAGAACATTTTCAAAAGTGGATGTCGAACGGAAAACAATAGGGATACTTCGTAACCCAACTAGGGTACAACTAGGGCGGAACTAGGGCGCAACTAGGGCACAACTAGGGCCTAGGAAGTTCTGAGCTAAGATGGAACTAGGGCGGAAGTAGGGCGCAACTAGGGCGCAAGTTGGGTACAAGTAGGGTGCAAGTAGGGCGCAAGTAGGGCGTTATCAGGCACAAGTAGGGTGCAACTAGGGCTTAGCGTGTGCCCAACTGAGGCACAACTAGAGCACAACTTGGGCACAACTATGGTACAACTAGGGCATAGCAAGTTCCCAAGTTAGGCGCAAATAGGGTGTTATTAGGGTGCAAATAGGGCACAAGTAGGACGCAACTAGGGCGCAACTAGGGCATAGCTAGTGTCCAACTGAGGCGCAAAAATGACACAACTAGGCGCAACTAGGGCACAACTAGGGCGTAAGTAGGGCACAACTAGGGTGCAACTAGGGCGCAGTAGGCCTCGACTAGGGCGCATGTAGAGCGCAACTAGGGCGTAAGTAGGGTGCAAGTAGGGTGCAACTAAGGCGCAACTAGGGCGCAACGGGGGCGCAACAAGGGCGTACCTAGTGCCCAACTAAGGCGCAACTAGGGCGTAACTAAGGCGGAAGTAGGGCACAACCAGGGCACAAGGAGGGCACAACTAGGGCGCAACAAGGACACAAATAGGACGCAACTAGGACCCAACAAGGGCCTTAGTAGGGTGCAAGTAGGCCGCAACCAGGGAGAAACCAGGGCGCAAACAGGGCTCAAGAAGGGCGCAAGTAGGGCGTGACTAGGGCTCAAGTAGGGCGCAACTAGGGCGCAGGTAGAACGCAAGTAGAACGCAAGTAGGGTGGAAGTAGGGTGGAATTATGGCGCAACTAGGGTGCAAGTTGGGTGCAAATAAGGCCTAACCACGGTGCAAGTACGACACAACTAGGATGTAGCTAGTGCTCAACTGAGGCGCAACATGGGCGCAACTAGGATGCAAGCTAGGGGCAACTAGGGCGCAAGTAGGACACAGCTTGGATGCAAGTAGGGTGTAGGTTGGACACAAGTAAGGCGCAAATAGGGCGCAACTAGGGCGCAACGAGGGTGCAACTAGGGCGTAGCTACTGCATGATTGATGTGCAACTAGGGCGTAACTAGGGCGCAACAAGGACAGAGTTAGCGCGAAACAAGGGTGCAACTGAGGTACAACTAGGGCGTAGCTAAGGAGCAACTAGGGCGTAAGTAGGGTGCAAGCAGGGCACAGCTAGGATGCAACTAGGGGGAAACTAGGGTGCAACTATGGCACAACTAGGTCGCAACTAGGGCACAACTAGGACGCAAGTAGGGCATAAGTGGGGTGCAAGCAGGGCGTAACTAGGGCACAACTAGGAAGCAACTAGGTTGCAAGTAGGGCGCAAGTAGGGCGCAACAAGGATGCAACTAGGGCGCAACTAGGGCACAACTAGGGCGCAAGTAGGGCGCAAGTAAGGCGCAACTAGGGCGTAACAAGGGCACAACTAGGGCCCAAGTAGGGCGCGAGTAGGGTGCACCTATGGCGCAACTAGGACGCACCAAGGGCTCAAGTAGGGCGCAAGTAGGACGCAAGCAGGTCACAACTAGGGTGCAACTAGGGTGCAACTAGGGTGCAAGTAGGGTGCAAGTAGGGCACAACTAGGGTGCAACTAGGGTACAACAAGGGTGCAACAAGGGTGTAAACAGGGTACAACTAGGGTTCAACTAGGGTGTAATTAGGACACAATTAGGGAGCAAGTAGGGTGCAAGTAGGGTGCAACAAGGGCACAACTAGGACGCAAGTAGGACTTAGCTGGTGGCTATTTAAGGCGCAACTAGGGTACAAGTAGGGAGCAACTAGGGTGCAACTAGAGCGCAGCTAGGGAGCAACTACGGCGTAGCTAGCGTCCAACAAAGGCGCAACTAGGCCGCAACTTGGGCGCAAGTAGGTAGTAACTAGGATGCAAGTAGGGCCCAATTAGGGTGCAACTAGGGCACACGATGAGGGCACAACTAGGGCGAAACTAATGGCGAACTGAAGCGCAAGTGGGACACAATTGTGGCGTAAGTAGGGTACAACTACGGTACAAGTAGGGCGCAAGTAGGGTGCATCTTTGGCGCAACTTGGGTACAACTAGAGCGTAACTTGGACCCAACAGAGATGCAACTAGGGTGCAACTATGGCGCAAGTAGGGCTCAACTAGGGTACAAGTTGGGTGTAACTAGGGCGTAACTAGGGCATAACTAGGGCACAACTAGGGTGCAAGTAGGGTGGAAGAAGGGCACAACTAGGACGCAACTACGGTGTAACTAGGGCATAAGTAGGGCGTCAGTAGGACGCAAGAAGGGCCCAACTATTGTGCAACTTGGGTTCAACTAAGACGTAATTAGGACACAAGTAGGGCGCAAGTAGGGTGCAACTAGGACGCAACTAGGGCGCAACTAGGATGCAACTACGGTGTAACTATTTTTCAACTGATGCTCAACTAGGGCGTAACTAGGGCGCAACTAGGGTGCAACTAAGATGCAAAAAGGGCGCAAGTAGGATGCAAGTAGGGCACAACTAGACCGCAACTAGCGCGGAGCTAGTGCCCAATAGAGGTGCAACTAGGGCGCAACTAGGGCGTAACTAGGGCCCAACTAGGGCAGAACTAGGGTGCAACTAGGATGCAACTAGGGCGCATCTAGGGTGCAACTTGGATGAAATTAGGGCGCAACTAGGGCGCAGCTAGAGCGTAGCTAAGCCCTAACTGAGCCACAACAAGGATGCAACTAGGGCACAACTAAGGCGCAACTAGGGCACAACTAGGGTGCAACTAGGGCGCAAGTAGGACGCAATTAGGGTACGACTATGGCGCGACTAGGGTGCAATACGAGCACAAGTAGGGCGCAAGGAGGGTACAAATACGGCACAACTAGGTTGCAACTAGCGTGCAAGTTCGACGCAAGTAGGTTGTAAGTAGTGTGTAACCAGGGTGCAAGTTGGGTCCAACTAGGGCACAAGTCGGGAAAAAGTAGGCCGCAACTATGGCCCAACTAGGGCGTAACTAGGGCACAACTAGGGTACAACTAAGCAACTAGGGCGTAACTTGTGCCCTACTTAGGTACAACTAGGGCGCAACTAGCGAGCAGTTAGGACGCAACTAGGGCGCAAGTAGGACGTAAGAAGGGCGCAAGAATGGTACAACTAGGGTGCAACTAAGGTGCAACTAGGGCATAGCTAGTGTCCAACTGAGGCACAATCTGGACGCAACTAAGGCGCAACTAGGGCATAAGTAGGGTGCAACTAGGGCACAAACAGGGCGCAAGTAGGGCACAAGTAGGGTATAAGTAGGGCGTAACTAAACCACAACTAGGGCGCAAGTAGGATGCAAGTAGGGCAGAACTAGGGTGCAACCAGGGCGCAACTAGGGCGCAAGTAGGGCGCAACTAGGTTGCAACTAGGGCCCAAGTGGGGCGCAGCTAGGGGCCGAGTAGGGCGCAACTAGGGCGCAACTAGGCCGCAACTAGGGTGCACGTAGGGCGCAATTATGGCGCAACTATGGTGCAACTAGTCCTTAACTAGCACGCAAGTAAGGCCCAAGTAGGGGGCAAGTAGCACGCAAGTATGGTGCAACTAGGGTGTAACTTGGATGCAAGTATGGTACAAGTAGGGTGCAAGTAGGGTGCAACTAGGGTGCAACTAGGGCACAATGAAGACACAAGTAGGAAGCAAGTAGGGTGCAACTAGGGCATAATTAGGGTGCACCTAGGGTGCAAGTAGGGCACAACTAGGGCGCAAGTAGGGCGCAAGGAGGGCACAACTAGGACGCAACTAGGGTGCAACTAGGGCGCAAGTAGGATGTAAGTAGGGCACAACTATGACACAACTAGGGTGAAACTAGGGTGAAACTAGGAAGTAGCCAGTGCCCAACTGAGGCGCAACTAGGGCGCAAATAGGGCGCAACTAGGGCGCAACTGGGACGCAACTAGGGAGCAACTAGGGGACAACTAGGGTGCTACTAGGGTACAACTAGGATGCAAGTATGACTTAACTAGGTTACAGCTAAGGTGAAACTAGTACGCAACTAGGGAACAGCTAGTACCCAAATGAGGAACAACTAGGGTGCAACAAGGGTGCAATTAGGGCGCAACTAGGGTGAAACTAGGGCACAAGTAGGGCATAACTAGGGTGAAGTAGGGCACAACTAGGGCACAACTATGGTTCAACTATGGTGCAACTAGGGTGCAACTAGGGTGGAAGTAGGATGCAAGTGAGGTGTAACTAGGGTGCAACTAGAGCACAAATACGGCACAAGTAGGACACAAGTAGGGCGGAACTAGGGCACAACATCGGCAGAAATAAGGTTCAAGTAGGGCGCAAGTAGGGCACAAGTGGTTGCAACTAGGGCACAACTAGGACGTAACTAGGGCGAAATTAGGGTGCAATTAGGGCGCAACTAGGGCGCAAGTAGGGCGCAGCTATGGTACAACTAGGGTACAACAAAGGTACAACTAGAACGTAACTAGAGTCCAACTGAGGACACAACTAGGGTGCGTTCTGGGCGAAACTAGGGTGCAACTAGGGCGTAAGATGGGCGCAAGTAGGACGCAACTAGGGCACAAGTTGGGCTTAGCTAGTGCCCAACTGAGGTACAACATGGGCGCAACTAGGGCGCAACTAGGATGCAACTAGGGCGCAACTAGGGTGCAACTAGGACGCAAGTAGGGAGAAAGTAGGGTACAAGTAGGGCGAGACTAGGGCGCAACTAGAGGGAAAGTATGGTACAAGTAGGGTGCAACTAGGGTACAACAAGGGCACAACCAGGGTGCAACTATGGCGCAACTAGGACGTAAGTAGGGAGCAACGAGGGCACAACTAGGGAGAAAATAGGGTGCAAGTAGGGCGCAACTAGGGTGCAAGTACGGCGCAACTCGGCTACAACTAGGCTGCAAGTATGGCGCAAGTATGGCGCAAGAAGGGCACAATGAGGGTGCAGCTAGGGCGCAACTAGGATGCAAGTAAGGCGCAACTAGGATGCAACTAGGGCACAAGTATGGTGCAAGTAGGGCACAAGTAGGATGATCTAGGGTGAAAGAATGGTGCAACTAGGGCGTAACTAGGGAGCAACTAGGGCACAAATAGAGCACAACTAGGGTATAGCTAGTGTCCAACTGAGACGCAACAAGGGTGCAACTAGGAAGAAACTAGGATGCAGGTAGGGCCCAAGTGGGGCGTAACAGGGCGCAAGTAGGGCGCAACAAGGGCACAACTAGAGCGCAGCTAGGACGTAGCTAGTGCCTTACTGAGGCCCAACTAGGGTGCAAGTAGGGTTCAACTAGGACGCAAGTAGGATGCAAATAGGGCACAAGTGGGGTGCAGCTACGGCGCAACTATAGTGCAACAAGGACACAACAAGAGGGTAGTTCACGCCCAATTGAGGCGAAACATGGGTGCAACAAGGGCGCAAGTAGAGCGCAACTAGGGCACAACTAGGGCGCAACTAGAACGTAAATATAGCGCAAGTATGGCGCAAGTAAGATGCAAGTAGGGTGCAACTAGGGCGCAGCCGGGGTACAACTAGGGCGCAACTAGGGTGTAGCTAGTGCCCAACTCAAGCGCAACTAGGAGGCAACTAGGGCGCAACTACGGCGTAAATATCGTTTAAGTAGGACACAATTAGGGCAAAACTAGGACAGGAGTAAGGTGCAAGTAGGAAGCAACTAGGGCATAGCTAGGGCGTAAGTAGGGCGCAACTAGGGCACAAGTAGGGTACAAATAGGGCTCAACTAGGGCACAAGGATGCAACTAGGGTGCAACTAGGGCGTAACTAGTGCTCAACAGAGGTACAACTAGGGTGCAACTAGAGCACAACTCGGGCCCAGTAGGACACAAGTAGGGTACAAGAAGGGCGCAAGTATGGCACAACTTGGGTGCAACTAGGGCGCAACCAGGGCATAGCTAGTATCCAACGAAGGTGCAACTAGGGTGCAACTAGGGCGCAAGATGGACGCAACTAGGGTGCAATTAGGGCACAAGTAGGGCACAAATAGGGTGCAAGTAGGGTGCAACTAGGGTGCAACTAGGATGCAACAAGGGGGCGAGTAGGGTGCAAGTAGGGCGGAAGTAGGGCGCAACCAGGGCACAACTAGGGCGTAACTAGGGTACAAGTAGGACGCAACTAGGGTGCAACTAGGGCCGAAGTGGGGAGCAACTAGGGTGGGCGCAACTAGCGTGCAAGTAGGGCCCAAGTAGGGCGCAAGTAGGGCGCAATTAGGGCGCATCTAGGGCACAACTAGGGTGCAACTATGGTACAAGTAGGTCGCAAGTAGGGTACAACTAGGGCATAGCCAGGGCGTAACTACGGCACAATTAGGATGCAAGTAGGGCGCAGCAAGCGCACAACTAGGGGACAAGTAGGGTTCAAGTAGGGCGCAAGTAGGGTGCAACTAGCGCGCAACTAGGGCGCAAGTAGGCTGCAAGTATGGCACAAGTATGGCGCAAGTAGGGCACAACTAGGGCGAATCTAGGGTGCAACTAGGGCGTAGCTAGGGTGCAACTACGGTGCAAGTAGGAGGCAAGCAGGTTGCAACTAGGACGCAACTAGGGCAGAAGTGGCGCAAGTAGGGTGCAAGTAGGATGAAACTAGGGCCTAAGCATGGCACAACTAGGACGCAACTAGGGAATAACTAGGGCACGACTAGACGCAACTAGGGCGTAGCTAGTGCCCAACTGAGACGCTACTAGGGCGCACCTAGGAAGCAACTAGGATGCAAGTACGGCACAAGGAGGGCGCAAGTAGGTTACAAGTAGCGCGCAACTAGGGTACAACTACGGCCCAGCTAGGGCATAGCTAGTGCCCAACTGAGGTGCAAATAGGGTGTAACTATGGAGTAAGTATGGCTCAACTAGGACGCAAGTAGGATGCAATTAGAGCACAAATAGGGTGCAACTATGGCTCAACTACGGTGTAACTAGGGCACAACAAGAGCGTAGCTAATGCTCAACTTAGGCGCAAGTAGGGCACAACTAGGGTGCAAGTAGAGCGCAACTAGGGCACAACTAGGGCGCAACCAGGGTGCAAGTATGGTGCATGTAGGGTGCAAGTAGGATGCAAGTAGGGTACAACTAGGGCGCAACTAGGGCACAACTAGGGCGCAACTAGGGTGTAGCTAGTGCCCAAATCAGGCGCAACTAAGGCGCAACTAGGGTGCAACGAGAGTGTAAATAGGGCTCAAGTAGGACACAACTAGGGCATAACTAGGGCCCAAGCAGGGTGCAAGTAGGACGCAACTAGGGCATAGCTAGGGCGTAAGTAGCGCGCAACTAAGGCGCAAGTAGGGCGCAACTAGGGCGCAACTAGGGTGTAACTATGGCACAACAAGGACGCAACTAGGGCGCAATTAGGGCGTAACTAGTGCTCAACTGAAGCGCAAGTAGGGCGCAAGTAGGGCGCAAGTAGGGCGCAAGAAGGGTACAAGTATGTCGCAACTAGGATGTAACTAGGGCGCAAGTAGGACAAAGCTAGTGTCCAACTTAGGCGCAACTAGGGCGCAACTAGTGCTCAACTAGGGCACAAGCAAGACGCAACTAGGGCGAAAGTAGGGCGGAACTATGGTGCATGTAGAGCGCAAGTAGGGCGCAACTAGGGTGCAGCTAGGACGCAACTAGCGCACGAGTAGGGAGCAAGTAGGACAGAAATAAGGCGCAACTAGGGGCCAAATAGGGCGCAACTAGGGCGCATGTAGGGTACAAGTAGGGCGTAACTAGGGCGCAACTAGCGCGCAAGTAGGGCCCAAGAAGGGCGCGAGTAGGATGCAACTAGGGCGCAACTAGGGCGCAACCAGGGCGCAACTAGGGCGCAACTTGGGTGCAAGTATGGCACAAGTAGGGTGCAAGTAGGGTGCAATTTGGGTGCAACTAGAACGCAACCAGGACACAAGAAGGACGCAAGTAGGGTGCAAATAGGATGCAACTAGGGTGCACCGAGGGCGCAAGTGGGGGACAAGTAGGGTGAAACTACGGCGTAAGTAGGGCCCAACAAGGGCACAACTAGGCCGAAACAAGGGTACAACTAGGGCTTAGCTAGAGCACAACTAAGACGCAACTGGGCCACAACTAGGAAGCAACTAGGGTGCAAGTAGGGCACAAGTAGGGCATAAGTAGGGCGTAAGTAGGACGCAAGCAGGGCGCAACTAGCACGCAGAAGGTTGCAACTAGGGCACAAGTAGGGTGTAACTAGGGCGCAACTAGGGTGAAACTAGGGGGCAACTAGGGCGTAGCTAGTGTCAAACAAAGGCGCAGCTAGGATGCAACTAGGGCGCAACTAGGGTACAACTAGAGTGCAACTAGGGAAAAACTAGGGCACAACTAGGGCGCAAGTAGGGCGCAAAAGGGGCGTAACTAGGGTGCAACTAGGGCGCAACTAGGGCGTAGCTAGTGACCAACTGAGGCGCAACTAGATCGTAACTAGGGCACAACTAGGACATAACTATGGCGCACATAGGGCATAACAAGGACGTAGGTACGGCATAACTAGGGCGCAACTAGGATACAACTAGGGTGCAACTAGGGTGCAATTGGGACGCAAGTATGGCATAACTAGAATGCAACTACGACATAACTAGGGTGCACCTAGGGCACAACTAGGGCATAAGTAGGGCGCATGTAGGGTAGAACTAGGGTGCAACTAGGGCTCAAATATGGCACAAGTAGGGTGTAAGGAGGGAGAGGTACGGTGCAACTAGGGCACAAGTAGGGCGCAACGAGGGCGCAGCTAGGTCGCAACTAGGATTCAACTAGGGTACAACTAGGGTTTAGCTAGTGCCCAACTAAGACGCAACAAGGGCGCAACTAGGAAGCAACTAGGATGCAAGTAGAGCACAAGTAGGGCACAAGTAGGACGCAAATAAGACAGAAGGGGGGTGCAACTAGGACACAACTAGGGTGCAACTAGGGCACAAGTATGACGTAAGTAGGCCGCAACTAGGATGCAACTAGGGTGCAACTAGGGTACAACTAGGGTGCAACTAGGGCGTAGCTAGTGCCCAATTGAGGTGCAACAAGGGTGCAACTAGGGCGCAAGTAGGGCGCAACTAGGACGCAACTAGGGCACAACTAGGGCACAAGTAGGGCGCAACTAGGGTGCAACTAGGGTGTAACTAGGGCACAACTAGGGCGTAGCTAGTGCCCAACTGAGGCGCAACTAGGGTGCAACTAGGGTACAACTAGGATGCCACAAGAGCGCACGTAGGGCATAACTAGGGTGCAAGTAGGGCGTAACTAGGGCGCAACTAGGGCACAAGTAGGGCGTAACCAGGGTGCAAGTAGGGCGCAGCTAGGGCACAACTAGGGCGTAGCTAGGGTGCGACTAGGGCGGAACTAGTGCCCAACTGAGGCGCAACTAGGGCACATTTTGGGTGCAACTAGGGTGCAAGTAGGGCACAAGTAGGGCGGAAGTAAGGCGCAACTAATGCACAAGTAAGACGTAGCTAGTGTCCAACTAAGGCGCAACATGGGCGCAACTGGGACGAAACTAAGGCACAACTAGGGTGTAACTAGGGTGCATGTAGGGAGCCATTAGGGCGATAATATGGCGCAAGTTAAGGGTGTTCACGAGTCCAAGCTCGCGAGTCTCAAGGAGAACTCGGTCTCGCGAGCCCGAGCCCCCCTCCCCCCCTGGGACTCGGACTCGCGAGTCCCGGACCAGAATCGCAATTCCTTAGAATTGCGAGTCTTGCGAGGCAAACTCGCGAGTCCATGTCAGTAACCATTATGTTCACCAACATGATGGTGGTCCACCAACACGATGATTCCCAGTGGTGATGTGCTTTCATTTTGGGACAGACCTCCATTACATGACTACCACAACCACCATCACTTAACCATAATGTACAACGCTTGTAACGAATAGAGCGATTGGGGACATGTAGTACTTGGATGCTTCTCAGTGAAGTAATTGGAAATATGTACTATCTCTGTGTTAACAGTGCAGCACTTCACCTTTGGCTCTTCATTCACAGAGAAGGAATTGGAACAGAGTAGATATTGGAAACATGTACTATATTTGTGTTCACATTGCTGAACTTCACCTTTGGCTCCTCATGAACAGTATTGCTACAAGCCCCACCTTACTCTTTCATACCATGTCTGGTCAATTAACCTAACCTACATTATAACTCTGCCCATTTCAATTTAGTACAATGCGGTACAAGCATTCTCACACTGTGGAACTGCTCAGGGACAGCACTGGGGAACATGGAATTGCAAATCAGAGTGGAAAAAAAGAGCAATTAGAAACATGTAGTACTTGGGAAATGAAACTAGAAAGCAAGTGAACATTGAACAGCACACCTAACTGATCTCCTGAACATCATCATCGATCTCATCATCCCCCCCCCTCCACGGCCAGCCTCAAATGACCCATCCTCCTCCTCGTCATCCTCGTCAGAGGACGACTCATTTGAGCTCTCCTCTGGCTTGGTATCCTTCTGCACCTCATCTTCCTCACCATCCTCATTTGCACCTGCATCCTGGACATGCTCTGCTGCCTTTGCTGCTTTCCTTGCTGCCATACTTGCTGCTTTCTCCTGCTCCTCAGTCTCCAAGAGCTCCTCAGCCATTGTTCCGTTTGGTGCCACTGGGAAGTGCCTCAGTTCTTTGTCGTTGATCCATGTCTTCAGACACAAAAAGTCTTGAACTATAATCTGCGACAGAGAGTGACAGAAGGACATCGCTACTCTGCCGCCAAGGGAGAACATCCTTTTGGATGGCGTGCTTGTTGCAGGGATAGCAAGCACGTCAAGAGCTGCCAAAGCAAAAGTGGGGAACTGTCCTGCGTTTTCTTTGTACCATGCCAGAACGTTGCACTTCCTGCCCCCCCCCCCCTTGCAGTCTTCTTGAACAGCTCCACCTCCTCTTCTATGGTCCAACACCACCAACTGCTCCTCTCTTTCCGGCTCCTCGTAGAGGTCGTCCATCGGGTCGGCCAGAGCAGCTTTCGCCCTAGTTGCGCCACAACTAGGGCGCATTTAAGACACAACTAGGGTGTAACAATGGCGCAAGTAGAGCGCAAGTAGGGTACAACTAGGGCGTAACCAGGGCCCAATGAGGGCGCAAGTAGGACGCAAGTAGGGCGCAACTAGGGCGCAACTAGGGCGAAAGTAGGGTGCAAGTAGGATGCAAGTAGGGTGCGACTAGGGAGCAAATACGGTGCAACTAGGGTGCAAGTGTGGTGCAAGTATGGTACAAGTAGGGTACAACGAGGGCACAACTAGGGCGGAACAAGTGCGCAAGTTGGACGCAAGAAGGGTGCAACTAGGTCGCAAGTACGGCACAAGTAGGGAAGAAATAGGGCGTAACTTGGGCGTAAGTATGGCGCAACTAGGGCGCAACAAGGGAGAAACTAGGGTGCAACTAGGGCGCAACTGGGGTGTAGCTAGTGCCCGATTGAGACGCAACTAGGGCGCAACTGAGAAGCAAGTAGGACGCAAGCAGGGCACAAGTACGGTGCAAGTAGGGTGCAAGTAGGGTGCAACTAGGGAACAAGTAGGGCGCAGCTAAGGCATTGCTAGTGCCCAACTCAGGCGCAACTAGGGCATAGCTTGGGTGCAACTAGGGTGGAACTAGAACACAAGTAGGGCACAACTAGGGGGCAACCAGGGCGCAAGTAGGGTTCAAGTAGGGAGAGTAGGGAGAGTAGGGAGCCTTAGCTATATGTAGGGCGCAACTGAGGCACAAGTAGAGCGCAATTAGGGCGCAACTAGGGCGCAACTAAGGCGCAACTAGGGCGCAACTAGGGTGCAACTAGGGCGTAAATAGGATGCAAGTAGGGCGAAACTAGGGCGCAAGTAGGGCGCAAGGAGGGCATAATTAGGGCGCAATCACAGTGCAACTGAGGGAAAACCTGGGTCGAACAGGGGGCAACTAGGGCATAAGTAGTGTCCAACTGAGGCGCAACTACGGCGTAACTAGGAGGCAACAAGGTTGCAACCAGGACACATTTAGGACGCAAGTAGGGGGGAAGTAGGGCACAATTAGGGCGCAACTAGGGCACAAGTAGGGTTCAACTAGGAGGCAAGTAGGACGCAAGTAGGGCACAACTAGGATGCAACTAGGGTGCAACTTGGGTGCAAGTAGGGCGCAAGTAGGGTGCAACTAGGGCGCAACTGGGACAAACCGAGGGTGCAAGGAGGTCGCAAGTAGGGTGCAAGTAGGGTGCAACTTTGGCGCAACTAGGGCGCAACTAGGGGGCAAGTAGGGCGCAACTAGGGCGCAACTAGGGCGTAACTAGAAAGCAACTAGGGCACTACTAGGGCCAACTAGGACGCAACTAGGGTGCAACTAGGGCGTAACTAGTGCCCAACAGAGGCACAACTAGGGCTCAACTAGGATGCAACTAGGGTGCAACAAGGGCGCAAGTAGAGCGCAAGTAGGGTGCAAGTAGGGCGCAACTAGGGCACAACTAGGGCGCAACTAGGGCGTAGCTAGTGCGCAACTATGGCGCAACAAGAGTGTAACTAGGATACAACTAGGGCGCAACAAGGGCGCAACTAGGGTGCAACTAGGGTGCAAGAAGGGCGCAAGTAGAACGTAGGTAGGGTGCATCTAGGGTGTAACTAGGGCGCAACTAGGGTGTAGCTAGTGCCCAACTGAGGTGCAACTAGGGCGTAACTCGGGTGCAAATAGGGCACAACTAGGGCGCAATTAGGGTGCAAGTAGGGCTCAAGTAGGATGCAAGGAGGGTGCAAGTAGGGCGCAACCAGGGTGCAACTAGGGTGCATGTAGAACACAAGTAGAGCGGAAGTAGGACACACCCAGGGCGCAAGTAGGGTGCAACTAAGGAGCAAGTATGGCGCAAGAAGGGTGTAACGAGGTTGCAAGTAGGACACAACTAGGGCGCAACTAGGGCATAACTTGGGAGTAACTAGGGCACAACTAGGCCGCAACTACGGTGCAAGTAGGGCGTAAGTAGGGCGTAACTAGGGTGCAACTAGAGCATAACTAGGGGCAACTAGCGTGCAAAGAGGGTGTAAGTAGGGTGCAAGTAGGACGCAACTAGGGCGTAACTAGGGCGCAACTAGGGTGCAAGAATGGCGCAAGTAGGGCGCAAGTAGGGCGCAATTAGGGCGTCACTAGGTCGCAACTAGGAGGCAAGTAGGACGCAAGTAGGGCACAAGTAGGGTACAACTAGGGCGCAACTATGACGCAACTATGGTGTAGCTAGTGCCCAACTAAGGGGCAACTAGGGTGTAACTAGGGTACAACTAGGGTGCAGTTAGGGTGAAACTAGGACACAAGTATGGCTCACAAAGGAAGAAACTAGGGCATAACTAGGATGCAAGAAGGGCGCCACTAGGACGCAACTAGGGGGAAATTAGGGCACAACTAGGGTGCAGCTAGGACGCAACTAGGGTGCAAGTAGGATGCAACTAGGATGCACTAGGACGCACTAGGGCGCAACTAGGGCGCAACTAGGACACAAGAAGGGTGCAAATAGGATGCAAGTAGGGTGCAACTAGGGCACAACTAGGGTGCAACTAGGGCGCATCTTGGGCTCAAGTAGGTCGCAAGTAGGCTAGGTAGGGCGCAACTAGGGCGCAACTGGGGCACAACAAGGCGACAAGTTGGGCGCAAGTAGGGCACAACTAGAGCACAACTAGCACAAAACTAGGGTGCAACTAGGATGCAACTAGGGTATAACTAGGGCATAGCTAGTGCCCAACTGAGGCACAACTAGGGTGCAACTAGAGTGCAAGCGCAAGGAGGTTACAAGTAGGGCGCAACTAGGGCACAACTAGGGCACAACTGTGGCATAGCTAGTGCCAAACTGAGGTACAACTAGGGAAAACTAGGGCACAACTAGGGAGCAACTAGGGTGTAAGTAGGGGCAAACTAGGGAACAAGGAGGGTGTAAGAAGGGGGCAAGTACGGCACAAGTAGGGCCCAGCTAGGACGCAACAAGGGCGCAACTAGGATGCAACGAGGGCTCAACTAGGGCGCAACTAGGGTGCAACGCGTGCGCAAGTAGGACGCATGCAGGGTACAACTAGAGCAAAGTAGGGTACAACTAGAGCGCAATAAGGTACAATGGGGGCGCAACTAGGGTGCAACTAGTGTGCAAGTAGTACGCAAGTAGGCCACAACTAACGCGCAACTACAGCTCAACAAGGGCGCACGTAGGGCACAACTAGGAGGCAGTCAGGGCGCAAGTAGAGTGCAAGTAGGGCTCAAGTAGGGCGCAACTAGGCTGCAAGTAGGACGCAACTAGGGCGCAACTAGAGCGCAAGTAGGACGCAAGTAGGGCACAACTAGGGCACAACAAGGGCGCAACTAGGACACAAGTAGCACAAACTAGGAGGGAAGTTGGGCGCAAGTAGGGTGTAGCAAGGGCGCAACAAGGGCGCAACTAGGGCACAACTATGGTGCAACTAGGGCACAACTAGGGCATAGCTAGTGCCCAACTGAGACGCAACTAGGGTACAACCAGGCGCAACTAGGCCGCAAGTAGGGCGCAACTAAGGCGCAAGTAGGGTGCAAGTAGAGCGCAAGTATGGCGCAACTAGGGCGCAACTAGGGCTCAACTAGAGTGCAACTAGGACGTACCTAGTGCCCATTTGAAAGGCAACTAGTGCACAACTAGGACGTAACTAGGGCACAACTAGGGCACAAGTAGGACGCAACTATGGTGCAAGTAGGTTGCAAGTAGGAAGCAACTAGGGAGCAACTAGGGCGCAACTAGGGCGTAGCTAGTGGCCATCTGAGACGTAACTAGGATGCAACTAGGGTGCAACTAGGGCTTAACTAGGGCGCAACTAGGGCGCAACTAGTGCGCAACTAGGGCGCAACTAGGGCGCAACTAGGGTGCAACTAGGGCACACTAGGGTGTAGCTAGTGCCTTACTAAGGTACAGTTCGGGTGCAAGGAGGGCTTAAGTAGGGCGCAACTTGTGTGCAACTAGGACGCATCAAGGGTGCAACTAGGGCATAGCCAGGACGCAAAGAAGGCAAAAGTAGGGTGGGCGCAACTAGGGTGCAACTAAGGCGTACGTAGGGTGCAAGTACGGTGCAAGTAGGGTGCAACTAGGACGCAACAAGGGGGCAAGTAGGTCGCAAGAAGGGCGTAACAAGGGCACTGTTAGGGCATAACTAGGGCGCAAGTATGGCGCATCTAGGATGCAACTAGGGTGCAAGTAGGACGCAACGAGGGCACAACTAGGGAACAACTAGGACGCAACTATGGCGCAACTATGGCATAGCTAGTATCTAACTGAGACTGAACTAGGGCGTAACTACAAAGCAACTAGGGCGCAAGTAGGACGTAACTAGGACACATGTAGGACGCGTGGAGGGTGCAACTAGGGTGCAACTAGGACACAACTAGAGCGTAACTAGGGCGTGGCTAGTATCCAACTGACGCACAACTAGGGCACAACTAGGGCGCAAGCAGGGGGCAACTAGGGCGCACGTAGGGTGCAACTAGGGTGCATCTAGGGCACAACTAGGGCGTAACAAGGGCGCAAGTAAGGCACAAGTAGGGCACAACTAGGAAACAACTCGGGCATAACTAGGGTCCAAGTAGGTGCAAGTAGGGTGCAAGTAGAGCATAACTAGGGTACAATTACGGTGCAATTAGGGTGCTAGTAGGGCGCAAGAAGGGCGTAACTAGGACGCAACTAGGGCGCATCTAGGGTACATCTAGGGCATAGCTAGTGCCCAACTAAGCCGCAACTAGGGCGCAACTAGGGCACAACTAGGGCTCAACTAGGGTGAAAGTAGGGTGCAATTAGGGTGCAACTAGGGCACAACTAGGGCGGAACTAGGGTTTAGCTAGTGCCCAACTGAGGCACGAGTAGGGTGCAACGAGCACGCAACTAGGACACAAGTAGTACGCAAGTAGGGCACAACTAGGATGCAAGTAGAACACAAGTAGAGTGCAACAAGGGGACAACTAGGACACAACTGGGGTGCAAGTTGGGTGAAAGTAAGGCACAAGTAAGACGCAACTAGGGTGTAACTAGGGTGCAACTAGGGCGCAAGAAGGGCGTAAGAAGTACATGACTAGAGCGCAACTAGGGTACAACTCGGACGTAGCTAGTGCCCAACTGAGGTGCTACTAGTGCGTAACTAGGACACAACTAGGGAACAGCTATGGCGCAAGTAGGGCGCAAGTAGGACGCAACAAGGGCACAACTAGGGCACAACTAGGGTGTAGCTAGTGCCGAATTATGGCACAACTAGGGCGCAATCAGGGTGCAAGTAGGGTGCAACTAGGGCACAACTAGGCCGCAACTAGGGTGCAACTAGGGTGCAACTAGAGCGCAAGTAGGGTACAACTAGAGAGCAAGTAGGGCATAACTAGGATGCAACTAAGGCATAACTAGGGCGCCCCTAGGACACAACTAGGGGATAACTAGGACGTAAGTAAGGTAGAACTAGGGTGCGACTAGGGTCCAAATAGGGCACAAGTAGAGTGTAAGTAGGGTGTAAGTAGGATGCAAGTAGGGCGCAAGTAGGGCACAACAAGGGTGCAACTAAGTCGCAACTAGGACTCAACTAGGGTACAACTAGGGCTTAGCTAGTGCCTAACTAAGACGCAACTAGGGCGGAACTAGGAAGCAACTAGGGCACAAGTAGGGCACAAGTAGGGCGTAAGCAGGACGCAAGGGGGGCACAACTAGGACTCAACTAGGGTGCAACTAGGGCACAAGTAGGACGTAAGTAGTTCGCAATAGGGTGCAACTAGGGTACAACTAGGACGCAACTAGGGCGTGGCTAGTGCCCGACTGAGCTGCAACTACGGTGCAACTAGGGCGCAAGTAGGGCGCAACTAGGGCGCAAGTAGGGCGTAACTAGGGTGCAACTAGGGTCCAACTAGGGCACAAAAAGGGCGCAAGTAGGGCGCAACTAGGGCGCAACTAGGGTGCAACTAGGGCGCAACTAGGGCGTAGCTAGTGCCCAACTGAGGCGTAACTAGGGCGCAATTAGAGCACAACTAGGATGTAGCTAGGGAGCACGTAGGGCATAACTAGGGCACAACTAGGGCGTAACTAGGGTGCAAGAAGGGCGCAAGTAGGGTGCCATGAGGGCGCAAGTAGGGACGATCTAGGGCACAAAAAGGGCAAAACTAGGGTGTAACTAGGGCGTAACTAGTGCCCAACTGAGGCGCAACTAGGGCATATTTTGGGCGCAACTAGGGCGCAAGTAGGGCGCAACTAGGACACAAGTAGGACCCAAGTAGGGCGGAAGTAGGGCGCAGCTAGGGCACAAGCATGACGTAGCTAGTGCCCAACTAAGGCCAAACATGGGCGCAACCAGGGCGAAACTAGGGTGCAACTAGGGCAAAACTAGGGTGCAACTAGGGCGAAACTAGGGTGCAACTAGGGCGCATGTAGGGAGCAACTAGGGCTCTAGTAGGGCGCAACTAGGGCGATATTAAGACGCAACTAGGGTGCAAGTATGGCACAAGTAGAGCACAAGAAGGGTACAACTAGGAAGCGACCATGACGCAACTAGGGTGCAAGTAGGACTCAATTAGGGCACAACTAGGGCAAAATTAGGGAGCAACTAGGGCGCAAGTAGTGTGCAAGTAGGGTGCAACTAGGGCGCAACTAGGGAGAACCTATGGTGCAACTAGGGTGTAAGTGTGGCATAAGTATGGCTCAAGTAGGGTACAACGAGGGCACAACTAGGGTGGAATTAGTGCGCTTGTAGGATGCAAGAAGGGTGCAACTAGGGCGCAAGTACGGCGTAAGTAGGCCAGAAATAGGGCGTAACGTGGGCGTAAATATGGCTTGATTAGGGCGCAACAAGGGAGCAACTAGGGTGCAAATAGGGCGCAACTAGGGCGTAGCTAGTCCCCAATTGAGACGCAACTAGGGCACAACTGAGAAGCAAGAATGATGCAAACGGGGCACAAGTACGGCGCAAGTAGGGTGCAAATAGGTCGTAACTAGGGCACAAGTAGGGCGTAGCTAAGGTGTAGCTAGTCCCTTACTCAGGCGCAACTAGGGCACAGCAAGGGCGTAACAAAGGTGCAACTAGAGCACAAGTAGGATGCAACTAGGGGGCAAGTAGGGCACAAGTAGGGTGCAAGTAGGGAGAAACTAGGGCATAGCTAGGGCATTAGTAGGGCGCAACTAAGGCACAAGTAGGACGCAACCAGGGTGCAACTACGGTGCAACTAGGGTGCAAGTAGGATGCAAGTAGGGTGCAACTAGGGCGCAAGGAGGGCGTAATTAGGGCACAACTACGGTGCAACTATGGCACAACTGCTGCGCAACTATGGGACAACTAGGGCGTAACTAGTGCCCAACTGAGGCGCAACTAGGGCGTAACTAGGACGCAACAAGGTCGTAACTAGGGTGCAAGTACAGCGCAAGTAGGGTGCAAGTGGGGCATAATTAGGGCGCAACAAGGACACAACTAGACTGCGAGTAAGGCATAGCTAGTCCCCAACTGAGGCATAATTAGGGCGCAACTAGGGTGTAACTAGGGCGCAACTAGGATGCATGTAGTGTGCAAGTAGGGCGCAACTAGGGCAGAACTAGGGCGCAAGTAGGGTACAACTAGGGCGCAAGTAGGATGCAAGTAGGGCACAACTAGGACGCAACTAGGGTGCAACTTGGGTGCAAGTAGGGCACATGTAGGGTGCAACTAGGGCGGAACTGGGGCACACCTAGGGCACAAGGAGGATGCAAGTAGGACACAAGTAGGGTGCAATTAGGGCACAACTAGGGCACAACTAGGGTGCAAGAAGGGCGCAAGTTGGGCGCAACTAGGGCATAACTAGGGCATAACTAGGGCACTACTAGGGAACAACTAGGGCGCAACTAAGGTGCAACTAGGGTATAACTAGGGTGCAACTAGGGTGCAACTAGGGTGCAACCAGGGCACAAGTAGAGCGCAAGTAGGGCGCAACTAGGGCGTAACTAGGGCACAACTAGGGCACAACTAGGGTGTAGCTAGTGCACAACAATGCCACAAGAAGAGTGCAACTAGGGTGCAATTAGGGCACAACAAGGGCGCAACTAGGGCGCAACTAGGGCGCAAGTAGGGCGCAAGTAGGGCGCAAGTAGGATGCAGGTAAGGCGCAACTAGGGCGTATTTATGGAGCAACTAAGGCGTAGCTAGTGCCCAACTGAGGTGAAACTAGGGCGTAACTAGGGTGCAAACAGGGGGCAACTACGGTGGAAGTAGGGCGCAAGTAGGGCTCAAGTAGGACGCAAGGAGGGTGCCACTAGGGTACAACCAGGGTGCAACTAGGACGCAAGAAGGGCACAAGTAGTTCGGAGGTAGGACACAACCAGGGCGCAACTAGGGTGCAACTAGGGCGCACGTATGGCGCAAGAAGGGCGCAACTAGGTTGCAAGTAGGGCACAACTAGGGAACAACTAAGGCGCAACTAGGGCGCAACCAGGCCACAACTAGGGTGCAAGTAGGGCGCAAGTAGGGCGTAACTAGGGCGCAACTAGGGCGTAACTAGGGCGCAAGTAGGGCACAAAGAGGGGATAACTAGGGTGCAACTAGAGCGTAACTAGGGCGCAAGGAGAGTACAAGTAGGGCGCAACTAGGGCGCAACCAGGCCACAACTAGGGTGCAACTTGGGCGTAACTAGGGCGTAACTAGGACATAAAGAGGGCGTAAGTATGGTGCAAGTAGGGCGCAACAAGGGTGCAATAAGGGTACAACTAGAGTGCAAGTATGGCGCAAGTAGGGCGCAAGTAGGGCACAACTGGGACGCAACTAGGAAACAACTAGGGTGCACCTAGGGGGCAAGTAGGACGCAAGTAGGGTACAACTAGGGCGCAACTACGATGCAACTAAGGTGTGGCTAGTGCCCAATTGAGGCGCAACTAGGGGGCAACTAAGGCGTAACTAGGGTAAAACTAGTACGCAACAAAGGTAAACTTAGGGTGCAAGTAGGGCGTAGGAAGGAAGTAACTAGGGCATAACTAGGGCGCAAGTAGGGCGCATCTAGGACGCAATTAGGGTGCAACTAGGGCACAACTAGGACGCAACTAGGGTGCAAGTAGGATGCAAGTAGGATGCACTAGGGCGCACTAGGGCGCAACCAGGATGCAAGTAGGGTGCCAATAGGATGCAAGTAGGGTGCAACTAGGGCACAACTAGGGCGGAACTGTGGCAAAATTAGGTCACAAGTAGGGCCCAAGTAGGGCGCAACTAGGGCGCAACTAGGGTGCAACTTGGGTCCAAGTAGGGTGGAAGTAGGGTGCAACTAGAGCGCAACTAGGGTGCAACTAGGGCCCAACTAGGGCGCAACGAGGGCATAACCAGGGCCTAGCTAGTGCCATCTGAGGCGCAACTAGGACGTAACTAGGGTGCACTTAGGGCACAACAAGGGCGCAACTAGGGCGCAAGGAGTGTACACGTTGGGCTGACTAGGGCGCAGCAAAGGCTCAACTAGGGGATAGCTAGTGCCCAACTGAGACATGACTAGGACGGGACTAGGGCACACCTAGGAGGCAACTAGGGCGCAACTAGGGGGCAACTAGGGCGCAAGTAGGCCGCACGTAGGACGCAAGTTGGACACAACTAGGACACAACTAGGGTGCAACTAGGGCGCAACTAGGCCATACCTAGTGCCAAACTGAAGCCCAACTAGGGCACAACTAAAGCGCAACTAAGGCGCAACTAGGGTGCAAGTAGAGGCCAACTAAGGCACAATCATGGTGCAAGAAGGGGGCAAGTATGGCACAAGTATGACGCAGCTAGGATGCAACAAGGGCGCAACTAGGATGCAATGAGGGCTCAACTAGGGCGCAACTAGGGTGCAACACGGGCGCAAGTAGGACGCACGTAGATCATAACTAGGGCAATGTCGGGCGCACCTAGGGCACAATAACACACAACAGGGGCTCAACTAGGGCACACCTAGGGTGCAAGTAGAACGTAAATATGTTACAACAAAGGCGCAACTACATCTCAACTAGGGCGCAAGTAGGGCATTATTATGGCAGCTAGGGCGCAAATAGAGCGCAAGCAGGGTACAAGTAGGGCTCAACTAGGGTGCAACTAGGTTGCAACCAGGGCGCAACTAGGGCACAAATAGGACGCAAGTAGGACACAACTAGGACACAACTAGGACGTAACTAGGGCACAAGTAGGGCAAACTAAGGCAGGAGTAGGGCGCAAGTAGGGTGCAACTAGGGTGCAATTAGGGCGCAACTAGGGCACAACTAGGGGACATCTAGGGTGCAACTAGGGCGCAACTAGGGTGTAGCTAGTGCTTAACTGAGACAAAACTAGGGCTCAACTAGGGCGCAACGAAGGTACAAGTAGGGCGCAAGTAGGCCGCGAGAAGGGTGCAACTAGGACGTAATCACAGCACAACTAGGGCGTAATTAGGACGTACCTAGTATCCATTTGAAGCGCAAGTAGGGTGCAAGTAGGATGCAACTAGGGTGCAAGTAGGTTGCAAGTAGGAAGCAACTAGGGTGCAACTAGGGCGCAACTAGGGCGTAGCTAGTGGCCATCTGAGGCGTAACTAGGAATCAAGTAGGATACAACTTGGGTGCAACTAGGGCGCTACTAGTACGCAACTAGTGCGCAAGCAAAGCGCAACTAGGGTGCAAGTAGGGCGCAAGTAGGGCGCAGCTTGAGTGCAACTAGGTTACAACTAGGGAACACAAGGGTGTAGCTAGTGCTATACCAAGGCGCAACTAGGGCGCAACGAGGACGTAAGTAAGGTGCAACTTGGGTGCAACTAGGGCGTAACCAAGACGCAAATAGGTTTCACGTAAGGTGGGCACAACTAGGGTGTAAGTAAGGCGTACGTAGGGTGCAAGTAGGGCACACGTGGGGGCGCAACTAGGGCGCAAGTAGGATGCAACTAGGGCGCAAGTAGGATGAAAGTAGGGCGTAACAAGGGCATTGTTAGGGTGTAACTATGGTGCAAGTAGGGCGCATGTAGGACGCAACTAGGGTGCAAGTAGGGCACAACGAGGGCACAACTGAGGCACAACTAGGACGCAATTAGGGTGTAACGAGGGCATATCTAGTATCCAACTGAGACAGAACTAGGGGACAACTACAAAGAAACTACAGCGTAAGTAGGGCGTAACTAGGGCACATGTAGGGCGCATGGTGGACGCAACTAGGGTACAAATAGGGTACAACTAGGGCACAACTAGGGTGTAACTAGGGTGTAGCTAGTATCCCATTGACGCACAACTAGGGTGCAACTAGGGCACAAGCGAGTGCAACTAAGGCGCAAATAGGGTAAAACTAGGGCGCATCTAGGGTGCAACTAGGGCGTAACTAGGTCGCAAGTAAGGCACAAGTAGGGCGCAACTAGGACGCAACTAGGGCACAACTAGGGTGCAAGTAGGGTGCAAGTAGGGCGGAAGTAGAGTGTAACTGGGGCACAACTAGGGTGTAACTAGGGTGCTAGGAGGGTACAAGAATGACGTAACTCGGGCGTAACTATGGCGCATCTAGGGTACAACTAGAGCATAGCAAGTGCCCAACTAAGGCGCAACTAGGGTGCAACTAGGGCACAACAAGGGCTCAACTAGGGTGCAAGTAGGGTGCGACTAGGGCGCAACTAGGATGCAACTAAGACACAACTAGGACGCAAGTAGGGCACAAATAGGGTGCAACAAGGGGACAACTATGGTGCAAGTAGGGTGCAAGTAGGGTGAAAGTAGGGCACAAGTAAAGTGCAACTAGGGTGTAACTAGGGTGAAACTAGGGCACAAGTAGGGCGCAAGAAGGGCGTAACGAAGAGCGCAACTAGGGCACAACTAGGGTACAACTAGGGCGTAGCTAGTGTCCAACTGAGGTGCAACTGGTGCGTAACTAAAAGAACAACGAGGGCAACACCAGGGTGCAAGTAGGACACACGTAGGGAAAAACTAGGGCACAACTAGGGTGCAACTAGGGTGTAGCTAGTGCCCAACCGAGGCACAACTAGGGCGCAATTAGGGTGTAAGTACGATGCAAGTAGGGCATAAGTAGGACGTAACTAATGTGAAACCAAGGGCGCAACTAGGGCGCAAATAAGACGTAGCTAGTGCCCAATGTAGGTGCAACTAGGGCGCAACAAGGGTGTAGCTAGGGCGTAAGTGGGCTGCAACCAGGGCGTACATAGGGCACTAGTAGGACGCAAGTAGGGCGCAACTACGGCACAACTAGGGCTGCAGTAGGTCGCAACCAGGATGCAAGTAGGGCGTAAGTAGGGCATAACTAGGGCAAAACTAGGGTGCAAGTATGTTGCAATTAGGGCATAACTAGATGCAACTAAGGTGCAACTATGGTGCAGGTAGGGAACAAGTAGGGCACAAGTAGGGCACAACTAGGACGTAACTAGGGTGCAACTAAATACAAATAGGGTGCAAGTAGGACGCAACTAGGGTGCAACTAGGACGACGCAAGTAGGGCACAATTAGGGCACAACTAGGGTGTAACTAGGGCACAAGTAGGGCGTAAGTCGTGTGCAACTGTGGCACAACTAGAGTGTAGCTAGTGCCTAACTGAGGCACAACTTGGGCGTAGCTATGGCCCAAGTAGGGCATAACTAAGGCGCAAGTAGGGTGCAAGTAGGAAGAAAGTAGGTTGCAAGTAAGACGCAAGTAGGGCAAAACTAGGGTACAACTAGGACGTAAGTAGGGCGCAAGTAGGATGCAAATAGGGTGCAACTAGGGTGAACCTAGGGCGTAACTAGGATGTAGCTAGTGCCCAAGTAGGGCGCAACTAGTATGCAACTAGGATGCAACTGGGGCACAACTAGGGCACAACAAGGGTGCAACTAGGGCGCAAGAAGGGCATAAGAATGGTGCAAATAGGGTGCAACTAGGATGCAACTAAGGCATTACTACGGCCCAACTAGGGCGCAAGTAGGGACAACAAGGGTGCAAGAAGGGTGCATGTAGGGCGCAACTAGGGTACAACTAGGAAACAACTAGGGCGCACCTAGGCTCAAGGAGGGCAAAAGTAGGGTGCAAGTAGGGCACAACGAGGGCGCAACTAGGGTGCAACCAGGGCGCAATTAGGGCGCAAGTAAGGTGCAACCAAGGCACAACTAGGGCGCGACTACGGCGTAAGTAGAGCGCAAGTAGAGCGCAGCTAGGATGCAACTAGGGGCGACTAGGGCACAACTTGGGCATAGCTTATGCCCAACCGAGGCGCGGCTAGGGTGCAACAAGGGTGCAAGTCCGGTACAACTAGGGCGCAATTTGGGTGCAACTAGGGCGCAAGTAGGGCGCAAGTAGGGCTCAAGTAGAGTGCAACTAGGGCGTAACTAGGGAACACCTAGGGCGTAGCTCGTTTCCAACTGAGGTGCAATTACGACCAACTAAAGCCCAGGTAGGGCGCAACTAGGGCACAAGTATGGTGCAACCAGGCGGCAACTAAGGTGCAACTAGGGCGGAAATAGGGTGCACATAGGGCGCAACTAGGGCACAACTAGGCCGCAACTAGGGAGCAACTAGGGCGCAACTTGGACACAACTATGGCGCACGTACAGCGCAAGTAGGACACAACTAGGGCGTAACTAGGGCACAACTAGGGAGCAACTAGGGCGTAGCTAGTCCCCTACTGAGGCGCAACTAAGGTGCAACTAAGTCCTAACTAGGGCGCACCTAGGACGCAACTAGGGCGCAAGTACGACACAAGTAGGGCACAAGTAGGGTGCAAGTAGAGTGAAAGTAGGGCGCAACTTGGGCGTAAGGAGGGGCCAACAAGGGCGCAAGTAGGACACAACTAGGATGCAACTAGGGTGTAACTCGGGCGCAACAAGGGCGCAAGTAGGACGCAAGTAGTGTGCAACTAGGACACAACTAGGGTACAATCAGGGTGCAAGTAGGACCCAAGTAGGGCATATGTAGGAAACAAGTAGGGCGCAACAAGGACGCAACTAGGGCGCACAAGATGGGCGCAAGTAAGACGTAACAAGGGTGCAACTAGGACACAGCTAGGGCGCAAGTAGGGCACAACTAGGACCCAAGTAGGGCATAACTAGGGCGCAAATAGGGCGCAACTAGGGCATAGCTAGTGCCCAACTAAGGCGCAACTAGGGCGCAACTAGAGTGCAACTAGGGTGCACCTAGGGCGCAACTAGGACGCAAATAGGACACAACTAGGATGCAAGTTGGACGCAAGTGGAGCACAAATAGGGTGCAAGTAGGGTGTTACTAGGGCGCAACTAGGACGCAACTAGGGCGCAAGTAGTGCACAAGTAGGGTGCAAGAAGAGTGTAACTAGGGTGCAACTAATGTGCAAGTGGGGTACAACTAGGGCGCAACTAGGGTGCAAGTGAGGCAAAACTACGGTGCAAGTATGGCACAACTAGGGCGTGATAAGGGGCGCAACTAGGGTGCAACTAGGGTGGAAGTAGGATGCAAATACAGAGCAACTAGGGCGCAACTAGGGTGCAAGTAGGGCGCAAGTACGGTGCAAGTAGGGTGCAACTAGGGCGCAACTAGAGCCCATCTGGGGCATAAGTAGGGGGCACGTAGGGCACAAGTATGGCGTAATTAGGGCGCAACTAGGAAGCAACTAGAGCGCAACTAGGGCACAACTAGGGCATAGCTAGTGCTCAACTGAGATGCAACTAGGGTGCAACTAGGACGTAGGCATGGAAGAAGAAGTGCAGAAATAGGACGCAAGAAGGGTGCAACTAAGGCGCAACTAGGACGTAGCTTGTGCCCAACTGAGGTGCAACTAGGGTGCAACCAGGGCACAACAAGGGCACAATTAGGTCGCAGGTAGGATCAACTAGGGCGCAAATAGGTCGCAACTAGGGCGCAACTAGGGCACAACAACGGCGCAACTAGGGCGCAAGAAGGGTGTAGCTAGTGCCTAACTGAGGCCCAACTCGGGCGCAACTAGGGCGTAACTTTGGCGTAACTAGAAGGTAATTAGGGTGCAAGTAGGGTGCAAGTAGGGTGCAAGAAGGAAGCAACCAGGGCGTAACTAGGACGCAAGAAGGGGGTATCTAGGGCGCAATTAGGGCGCAATTAGGGCACAAGTAGGGTGCAACTAGGGCGCAACAAGGGCGCAAGTAGGATGCATAAGGGCACACTAGGGCGCTACTAGGTTGTAAGTAGGACGCAAGAAGGGCGCAGGTAGGACGCCAGTATGGTGCAACTAGGGTGCAACTAGGGCGCAAGAATGTCGCAAGTAGGGCACAACTAGGGCGCAACTAGGGCCCAAGGAGGTCTCAAGTAGGGCATAACTAGGGTGCAACTAGGGCGCAACTAGGGTGCACCTAGGGCATGACCAGGGTGAAACTAGGGCGTACCTAGTGCCCAACTGAGGCGCAAGTAGGGCACAACTAGGACGCAACTAGGGCGCAACTCGGGCGCAACTAGGACACAAGTAGGGCGCAAGTAGGGAGCAACCACGGTGCAACTAGGACGCAATTGGGGTAGAGCTAGTGTCCAAATGAGGCACAACTAGGGCGCAACTAGGTTGCAACTAGGACGCAACTAGGGCACAACTTGGTCACAACTAGAGCGCAAGTAGGCGGCATGTAGGGCACAAGTAGAGTACAACTAGGGCACAACTAGGGCGCAACCAGGGTGTAGCTAGTGCCGAACTGAGGCGCAACTAGGACACAGCTGGGGCACAACTAGGGCGCAACTATGGCACAAGTAGGGCGCAACTATGGCACAGGTAGGACGCAAGTAGGGTGCAAGTAGGGCGCAACTAGGTTGCATCTAGGACGCAACTAGGATGCAACTAAGGCACAACTAGGATGCAGCTAGGGTGCAACAAGAGTACAAGTAGGGAGAAGGTAGGGCGCAGTTATGGCAAAGTAGGGCGCAACTTGGGTACAACTAGGGCACAATTGGGGCACAACTAGGACGCAACTAAGGTGCAAGTAGGGCGCTAATTGGGCACAACTAGGGCGTAACTACAGCTCTACTAGGCCGTAAGTATGGTGCAAATAGGGAGCATGTGGGGCTTCACTAGGGCGCAGCTAGGGCACAAGCAGGGCATAAGTAGGACACAACTAGGGCATAACTAGGGCACAAGTAGGGTGCAACTAGGACGGAAGTAGGGTGCAATAGGGCGCAATTACGGCACAACTAGGGTGTAACTACGGCGCAAGTAGGATGCAAGAAGGGCGCAAGGAGGGCGCAAGTAGGGCGTAACTGGGGTACAACTAGGGCCAACTAGGGAACACTAGGATGTAGCTAGTGCCCATGTGAAGCGCAACAAGGGTACTACTAGGGCGTAAGTAGGGCGCTTGTAGGGCCTAAGTAGGGCGCAACTAGGGCACAACTAGGGCGCAACTAGGGTGCAACTAGGGTGTAACCAGGGCGCAAGTAGGGTACAAGTTGGATGCAATTCGGACAAACTAGGATGCAACTAGGGCACACGGAGGGCACGAGTAGGGCGGAAGTGGAATGCAAGTGGGACGCAACTAGGGCGCAACTAGGATGCAAGTAGGATGCAAGGACGGCGCAACTAGGGCGCAGCTAGGGCATAGCTAAGGCACAAGTAGAGCGCATAAAGAATGCAACTAGGGTGCAAGTAGGGTACAACTAGAGCGCAACTAGGGGGTAACTAGGATGCAACTAGGGCTCAACTAGTGTGTAGCTAGTGCCCAACTGAGTTGCAACCAGGTGCAACTACGAAGCAACTAGGGAGCAAGTAGGGCGTATCTAGGGCAAAAGTAGGACAAAAGTATGGTGCAACTAGGGTGCATGTTGGGTGCAACTAGGGCGCAAGTAGGGTGCAACTAGGGTATAACTAGGGCCCATCTAGGGCACAGCTAGGGTGCACGTAGGACACATGTAGGGAGCAACTAGGTCGGAACTAGGGCGAAATCAGGACACAAGTAGGGCGAAATGAGGATGAAAGTTGTGCGCAACCAGGGTGCAACTAGGGTGAACCTAGGGCACAAGTAGGGTGCAAGTAGGCCACAATTAGAGCGCAACTAGGGTGCAACTAGGTTGTAACTAGGGCGCAAGTAGGGCGCAAGAAGGGTGAAACTAAGACGCAACTAGGGTGAAACTAGGACGTAGCTAGTGCCCAACTGAGACACAACTAGGGTACAACTAGGGCACAACTAGGGCGAACGTAGGGCGCAAGTAGGGCGCAACTAAGGCACGACTAGGGCGCAATGAGGGTGTAGCTAGTGCCCAACTCAGGCTCAACTACGACGTAACTAGGGCACAACTAGGACACAACTAGGGCACAAGTAGGGCGCAACTAGGACACAAGTAGGGCGCAAGTAGAGTGCAACTAAGGCGCAACTATGGGGCAAGTAGGGCGCAACTAGGGCGTAACTAGTTCCAAAACTGAGGCGCAACTAAGTCGCAACTAGGGTACAGCTAGAGTGCAACTAGGGCGCAACCAGGGTCCACGTTCAGTTCAAGGAGGTCGTAAGTAGGGAACAACTAGGGTGCAACTAGGGCGAAAGTATGGCGCAAGTACAGCGCAACCAGGGTGTAAGAAGGGCGCAACTAGGGTACAACTAGGGCACAACTAGGGCGCAACTAGGGTGCTCGTATGGCGCAAGTAGGGCACACCTAGATGCAATAAGGGTGCAACTAGGGCGCAAGTATGGTTCAAGTAGGGCGCAACTAGGGTGCAACAAGGACGCAACTAGGGTGCAACTAGGACACAAGTAGGTCGCAAGTAGGATGCAAGTACGGCATAACTAGGTGTAACTATGGCTCAACTAGGGTACAAGAAGTGCGCAAATAGGGCATAACTAGTGCGCAACTAGGGTGCAGCTCGGGTGCTAGTAAGGCGCAACTATGGCACAACTAGCGCGCAGCTTGTGCCTAACTGAGGCGCAACTATGGTGCAACTAAGGCGCAACTCAGGTACAACTAGGATGTAAGTAGAGCGCAAGTAGGGCGCAAGTAGGGTGCAAGTAATGCGTAAGTAGGGTGCAAGAAGGGCACACTTAGGGTGTAAGTAGGGTGCAACTAGGGTGCACGTAGGGTGCAACTAGGGTGCAACTAGGATGCAACTAGGGTGTAGTTAGAGCCCAACTTAGGCGCAACTAGGGCGCAACTAGGACACAACTAGGGCACAACTTGAACGCAAGTTGGATACAACTAGGGTCCTCGTAGGACGCAAGTAAGTCGTGACTAGGACACAAGTAGAGCGCAGTTAGGGCACAACTAGGATGGAACTAGGGCACAAGTAGGGCGTAAGTATGGCATAAATAGGGCAAAAGTAGGGCGCACCTAGGGCGGGACTAGGACGCACCTAGGGCCCAACTAGGGCACAAGCAGGGTACAGGTATGGACAACTAGGGTACAAGTAGGGAGCAAGTAGGGTGCAACTAGGCCACAACTAGGGAACAACTAGGGTGCAACTAGGGTGTAGCTAGTGCCCAACAAAGGCGCAACTACAGTGTAGCTAGGAAAAAAAGACAGGACGAAACTAGGGCGCAAGTATGGCACAACTAGGGCGCAAGTAGGGTGCAACTAGGGCGCAACTAAGGCGTTACCTGGGTGTAGCTATTGCCTAACTAAGGCGCAACCAGTACGCAACTTGCGCGTAGCTAGTGCCCAACTAAAGCCCAACTAGGGCATAACTAGGACGCAAGTCGGTCGAAACTAGGGCACAAGTAGGGCGCAACAAGGGCGCAAGTAGGGCGCAAGTAGTGCGTAACTAGGGCACAACTAGGGTACAACTAGGGCACACCTAGGACGTAGCTTGTGCCCAACTGTAGCACAATTGAGGCATCGCTACTACCCAACTGAGGCGCAACCAGGGCCAACTAGGGTTAAGTGGGGCGCAACTAGGGCGCAAGTATGGCGCAACTAGGGCAAACCGAGGGCGCAACTAGGCCGCAACTAGGGAGCAAGTTGCATGTAAATAGGGCTCAACTAGGGCACAACTAGGACGCGACTAGGGTGCTACTAGGGTGCAAGTAGGGCGCAACTAGGACACAACTAGGGTGCAACTAGGGCGTAGCTAGTCCCTTATTAGGCGCAACTAGGTCGCAACTAGGGGGCAAGTAGGGCGCAAGAAGGGCGCAACTAGGGCGCAACTAGGGCGCGACTAGGGCACAACTAGGGCGCAAGTAGGATGCAAGTGGGACGTAACCGGGGCATATTAGATGGCAACTAGGGTCAAAGTAGGGTGGAATTAGGACATAACTAGGGTGCAACTTGGGCACAAGTAGGGCGGAAAAAGGGTGCAAGTAGGGTGCAACTAGGGCGCAACTAGGGTGCAACTAGGGCGCAAGTAGAGCGCGAGAATGGTACGAGTAGGGCGTAACTAAAGCACAACTAGGGCAAAACTAGGGCGCAAGTTTGGCGCAAGTACGGCACAACCAGGGCGAAACTAGGGTGTAACTAGGGCGCAAGTAGGGTGCAAGTAGGGCCTAACTAGGGTGCAACCAGGGTGCAAATAGGGTGCAAGTAGGGCACAAGTAGGGCACAAGTAGCACGCAAGTAGGGCATAACTAGGGCGCAACTAGGGTGCAACTAGAATGCAAGTAGGTTGTAAGTAATGCATAAGTAGGACGTAACTAGGTGCGATTAGCGTGCAACTAGGATGGAAGTAAGGAGCAAGTAGGGCGCAACTAGGGCGCAACTAGGGTGCAAGAAAGACAAAACAAGGGTGCAACTAGGGGCCTAACTAGGGTGCAACAAGGGACAGCTAGGGTACAAGTAGGACGCAAGTAGGGAGCAACTAGGGTGCAACTAGGGCGCAAGTAAGGTGTAAGTATGGTGCAACTAGGGCGCAACTAGGCCACAAGTAGGGCGCAAGTAGGATGGATGTAGGACACAACTAGGGTGCAACAAGGGTACAACTAGGGCTCAAGAATGGCGCAAGTAGGGCGCAACGAGGGCGCAACTAGGGCACAACTAGGGTGCAACTAGGGCACAGCTAGGGCGCAATGAGGGCGTAGCTAGTATCCAACTGAGACGTAGCAAGGGCACAACTAGGAAACAACTTGGGCGCAAGTAGGACGCAACTAGGACGCAAGTAGGGCGCAAGTAGGGCACAACTAGGGCGCACCTAGGGCGTAGCTAGTTCCCAACTGAGGCACAACTTGGGCCAGCTAGGGTGCAAGTAGAATGCAACCTACTTGTGTCCTAGGACACAATTAGGTTGCAACTAGGGTGCAACTAGGGGAAAATGAGCGCACAACTAGGGCAAAACTAGGGCACAACTAGGACCCAAGAAGGGCGCGAGAAGGGTGTAACTAGGGTGCAAGTAGGGCGCAAGGAGGGTGCAAGTAGGGCGCAACTAGGGTGAAACTAGGGTGTAACTAGGGTACAAGTTGGGCACAAGTAGGGCACAAGTAGGGCGCAAGAAGGGTGCAAATAGGGCGCAACTAATGTGTTACTAGGGCGCAAGAAGGGCGCAAGTAGGGCACAACAAGGGCGTAACTAGGGCGCAACTAGGGTGCAACTAGGGCATGAGTAGGACGCAACAAGGGCACAACTAGGATGTAGGTAGCGCCAAACTATGGTACAACTAGGGTGAAACTAGGGCACAAGTAGGGCGTAACTAGGGTGCAAGTAGGGCATAACTAGCACGCAAGTAGGACCAAAGTATGTCGCAACTAGGATGCAACTAGGGCGCAACTAGGGCGTAGCTAGAGCCCAACTGAGGCACAACTAGGGCGTCACTAGTGTCCAACTGAGGCCCAACTAGGGCCAACTAGGGCGCACGTAGGACGCAACAAGGGCGTAACTAGGGCGCAACTAGGGCACAACTAGGGCGCAATCAGGGCACGAGTAGAGCGTAAATAGGGTGCAAGTAGGCCGCAACTAGGGTGCAACTAGGACGTAGCTAGTGCCCAAGTGAGGCACAACTAGGGCATAACTAGGGCGCAACTAGGGCACAACTAGGACTCAAGTAGGACGCAAGTACGGCACAAGTGGGGTACAACTAGGGCATAGCTAGTGTACAACTAGGGCTTAGCTAGTGCTGAACTAAGGTGCAACTAGGACGTAACAAATGTACAACTAGGGTGCAACTAGGAAGCAACTAGGACGCAACTAGGATGCATGACGAGGGTATGTCCCCTGTGGCTCATCATAGGAACCATACCTTTTTGGCTTGGTTGATTAGGCACCGGAGTCTCAAACCAGAGGTCGCGGGTTCAAACCCCGCGACGGCCGCAATTTTCTTTGTGGCCAAAACTGGGACAGGAAGCTTCTAGGAAGATTACTAGAGCCTACCTTGAGGATGACACTTGGCGGTCTAAGGACGCGCCAAGTAGGAATGTAGGATGAGGTTGGCTCCAGTGGAGCCACTACAAGCAGAAGCTTTAGCAAAGCTCTGCAAGTATAAAAGCCTGTACCTTGCATGCATCCAATTACAGTTCTTGCCTTTGAGACTCCTCACAGAGTGTCCAACCAAAGGTAGACACTAAAGACCAACATGCGGACTTCGTGAGGTTGCAAACCAAACGAACCTAAAGTGTGGATCCCTCGTTCGAGGGTGATATGTTATCTTGGTTGCAATACCAAGAGCGGTTGGCGGCCTCCCATGTCGGGACCCGTTTTCTAGACCGTTGCTATCCGGCGCATTGACAAAAACCCGGTCGTCGTCCGTTTTGCCTGATAACTAGACCAAACCATAATACCAACGCTGCGAACGCAGTCGTGCAGTCAGAGTCAGCTAGAAACATAGCAGCAAGGAGTTATGGCTGCCCGAACCCAGGCAGTGCCTACGACAGTCAGCGATGCCAAACAGGGCCATACAGCAGGAGACCTAGACCCTAGGCACCGCATGATCCTGCCAACGCAATGCCACAACCAGACACAAGGCTAGGTGCGTGTAGACAGCATCTGCCGTGACAGTGACCGCCGGCGGCCCGATCGCCAAGGAGGCCTGCCGATGGAGCTGAGCGCATCGCCGGAGGGAGGAGGCTCTAGCAAAGGGTGAGTGGGCCTCAGCGTGCGTCGGCTCCACCGAGCGACACTCCAGCGGCGTGTCGTCTCGCCGTCAGTCATCTGCGCGCCGATGTACATAAGCCGGGAAGACACAACAAAGTACAATGAGAGATGGACGAAAACCATCACTCACCGATGACTCACACCCATAGTGCACATGTGCGGGCAGAGACATAGTCAATGACCAAAACCCCCCAGGCCAAGCAGAAACGCAAGCACAGACAGAGAGAGTCACTCACGGACGCATGCCGACTGTACTCACAGCCTTCTTGAACGAGTCGCGCTTCTGTGCCTTGGTCAATAAGTCTACCAATTGTCGTGCTATCTCAACCCACACGATGCTGATGCTGCCGTCATACAACAACGAACGCACATAGTGATACTCAATGTTGGTTTGCTTTGTGCATGTGCGATGCACGCCTTCATTGTTGGTGATGGCCATGGCACTCTCATTGTCACAATGCAACGTGATGGATGCGACAAACTGACGTAACTCGGTCAACAGACGACACAACCACACACTCTCACATGCGCCTGAGCCAAGAGAAACGTACTCAGCCTCAGTAGTGCTGCATGCAGTGCATCCCTGCTTGCCATTGCGCCAGGAGACAGCTGTGCCGCCAATCAGAAAGATCCAGCCTGTGCGACTCTTACCGTCCGGACTGCCGGCCCAGTCACTGTTGGTGTAGCCCACCGCGAAAATAGACAGCTGACGGCGGAACATGAGACCTCGCCAAGGAGTTCAGACAACATAGTGCAGTACCCGGATCGTGGCCTCGTAGTGGAGGTGACGCGACTCCTGAGAAAACTGGGCCAAGAGGTTGACACTGAACGCAATGTCCGGGCGCGTTGTCGTCGCCAGGAACATCAGTGACCCGATGACTCGCAGGTACGTGGTCACGTCAACTGGCTCCCCCACAACAACTGGGTCAGGACTCTTCAGCTTCACCTGACCATCGGGTGACATGGGTGAGGATGCGCTCAGCACGTGTGGCAGGTCCTCCGCAAAGTGGGTGGACAACGTCTGCACATAGGCGGCCTGGTGGATGTGGAAGACACCCTAGGAGCGATCATGCTGGAGCTCCATGCCCAGAAAGACTCTGGCAGATCCGAGATCCCTCATCACGTAGGCGGCGTGCAGCAAGTCCTTGACACACTGGATGGCAGCCATGTCTAGTGACGCAATCAGGACATCGTCAACGTAAACCAGAACATCGGCAAAAGACTGGCCTTGCGGACTGACAAAGAGTGCGGGGTCAGCGGTGCTATGCTAGAGCCCGCCACGAAGGAGTGTGCTGCTGATTTCTTGGTTCCAACACCGAGGCGACTGCTTCATGCCATACAAGGCCTTACGCAGTCGCCAGACTCTCCCAGTGTCATCGTCAAAGCCAAGGGGCTGCACCATATAGAGCTCCTCACCCTCCAGTGAACCATGGAGAAATGTGTTGCTCACATCCATCTGATGCAGCTCCCACCCATGCTGGGCAACCAGCCTGAAGAGCGCCCGGCTAGCGAAGAATCGGGCAACTAGAGCAAAGATCTGGTCGTAGTCGACCCCAGGAATCTGGGCAAACCCCTTGGCTGTTAGGCGGGCCTTGTACTTGTCCAAGGACTCGTCGGGCTTGTACTTGCGCAGAAAGACCCACTTGGCGCCGATGGCCTTCCGACCTGGAGGAAGGTCGACAAGGTCGTACACATGGTGCTGTCAAATAGCGGCGAGCTCATCGACAAAGGCAGCATCCCAATGTACGGCCTCAGGAGAGGCTCGTGCCTCTCGCAGGGTGGTTGGGTCCTCCAGGCGTGCTATTGAGCAGAGAGAGAGAGCGTGTGCATTTCGAGCCCCAGGTGGGATGCGCGCGAGTCCAGTCACGACAGCGTACTGATGCTCGTGATGAAGCATGGCGTAGCCCAATACGGAGCCCGGGTGGAGGTCTGCAATGATGGCCGAGGTGGTCAAGCCGAGGGCCTTGGTGTCAAGGTCCCCAATCACGACCGTGGGAGTGGAGGAGATACGTGGGGCCACGGGGGGTCGAGGCGCCACAGAGCGCGGTGTGACGGTCTGCGCACTCACCGATGGTCTGGGTCGGAGGCTGCATCCTGGGCCATGTGTGTAACGTGGCAGGGCAGGTGATGGCACTGAGTCCAACGGGCCAATGGAGGTGGACAGGGTTGCTAGCCCACAGGGGCCGGCGGATGCGACCGGGGCCGCTGGCCCGGAGGGGCTAGCGGGCGCAACTGGAGCTGCCGGCACAGAAGGAGCAGCAGACGCGATGGGGCTGCCGGCCCAGAGGGACCAGCGGATGCGATTGGGACTGCCTGCCCGGAGGGACTAGCGGATGCAACTCGGGCTGCTGGCCTGAAGGGGCCCGCGGACGCGACTGGGGCTGCTGGTCTGGAGGGACGAGCAGAGGAGATCGGGGCTGCCGGCTCAGAGGGACCAGTGAACACGAGTGGGGCCGCCGGCTCGAAGGGGCCAGCGGACGCGACTGGTGCTGGCGGCTCATAGGGACTAAGGGATGAGTTACCCGCAAGCGGCAAGACGGAGGACAGACTCACCACTCCCCCCCGGCGACGGGATAGACAAGGATGAGCCGGAGCGAATGAGGTTGTAAGGAAACAGGTCCTCAAAGAAGAGGGCGTCCCGGGACTCGACGATGCAATGCCGTGAGGGATCCCAAAAGCGCCAGGCCTTCGATTGACGAGAGACACTGAGGAGGGTGCAGGGACATCCACGGCGGACGAGCTCGCTGCCCTGCTGCTAGGCATGGAGCCATACAATGGCCACGTAGCCCCAGACACGAGCCGTGCGGAGGTCAGCTCGCTCACCGCACCAATGCTGGTATGGCGGGGACAGGCGGGGAAGGGCACCGTGGTGAATCCGGTTCCAGACCCACGTCATGTAGGCCATGGCTTAAAAATAGAAGGCATCGGAGAGACCGGACTCGACCCGCATGGTGCGGACGGCGTCAGCCATGGTACGGTTCCACCGTTCAGAGACACCGTTCTGGGCGGGCGTGTAGGGCGCGGATGTCTCGTGGTGGATCCCGCGGGAGGCGAGAAAGGTCGTGGCCTCACCCATGTACTCACCATTGCAATCGCAGCAAAAGCGGCAAAGAGAGCGGCCACATTCGCGCTCCGCGAGGACAAGCCATTCCTGGATGGCTCGAGCGACATCCCTCTTCTGCCGAAGGCAGAAAACCTAGCGGCAGCGAGAATAGTTGTCAGTGAGTGTAAGGACATAGCGGTCGTATTCGCCAACGAAGTCGGTGGGGAGAGGGCTCATGACGCCGGAATGGACAAGGTCGAGAGGGGCGGATGCACGGGAGGAAGACAAAAGATACGTGGACTGGTGCATTTTCCCTTGAGCGCAATCAATGCCCTCAGTGGGGCACGGAAGGGGGAAAGTCTCCGGGTCAAGACCCTTGGCCGGCTGGGTGCGGAGCATGCTGCCTATGGCGGCAGAGTGGACGTGGCAGAGGCAGCGGTGCAAGAGGCGAGAGTGCTGAGAAGAAAGCCTACTAGTGACAAAAACATGGCCTGTGGCGTCCGACAGGGAGGACACAGAAGGAGAGGAGGAGAGGCGAGGTATATGCCACAGGCTGCCATGGGTGGTGGCGTGCAGTACGATAAGACCACACGGACGCAACAACACAGTGCCAACACCACGCGAGTGCACAACGCCCATGCTCATGCGGTCAAGGGCAGTGACGTACAGGAAGCTGAGCTCGAGACCAGGGACGAAGAGGACATCGGTCAGAAAGACGTCACCGGAAGGACCACAGAAACGAACGATGCCAACACCACGGACAGGCAACACCTGTCTGGAGCCCGTTCGGACACCGGAGATATCTCCAACACGACCGAGCAAACTAAAGGCCTCACGAGAGGCCATCATGTGATGCGTGGCCCCGGAATCATGATCCAGGTCTCGGCAGGGTCCTGGACCAGGGTCGCCAGATCGGTAACGGTCACATGGCAGCAAGCAAGGGACGCGAACGCGGTGGAAGGAGGCACGAACCGAGACTGCCAATCGTCAAGCCATCGAACTTCGTCATGGGAAGGGGTAGCGGATACCATGGGAGACTACGAGACAGACGAAGAAACGGGACACGGCCGTAGCTCGGTCTTAGTCATGCACGGCTTGGCAGGAGAGCAAGAAGTGATGCAACTTGCACTACCCTGGGGAGGAGGGCGAGGCAAGCGGAGCTGGAGCGCGATGAACTGCTCCAACTGACGTTCACGAGAGGATGACCCGGGAGTGTAGACGGAGTGCGGGTTGATGGCGCCCAAGCCCGGGTAGAAGGAGGACTGTGTTGGCACCGACTGCTGCGGTGCTGGTGTCGGCTGGACTGGCAAAGCAACTGGAGTGGTGGAGCTGCTGGATGAGGACGAAGTATCAAAGTTGGTGACACCTATGATGGCAGAGGCCAGACAGCGCTCTCCCTGGCGATGTATGGTGGCGATGACGCGTGCCACGTCCGTTGGTAGAGGGAACGTGTACAACCCATGCCCGGGCTGGCCACAGCTGTGGCAGACCGAGCCTCCACCGCTTAACCCGGTCGACGGTCGCTGCTGCTGCTGTTGTGAACCCTTGTCTTTCTTGTTCTGACGCTTCTTCTTCCCCAAGGATGATGAGGCAATTCCGACAGGGGAGACGACGGGGGAGGCGACAGCAAGGGAGGCAAGAGCCTCCGTGCGCTGGAGGCGGGACTTCAGACGAGCTTCCTCAATCCGGAGGAAGAGCTCGTACGCCCAAGGCATGAGGGTGCCCTGGACTGCCATGGTGGAGAGGACATCGTGAGATTAGTGGACGAAGACGTCCGCGTACGCGTCGATGGCACCACGCTTGATGGAAAGGAGCGCGGCCAGAGGAGGTGGGGCAGAGGTCCCGAGGCTGCTCCGTCAGCAGCTGCTGTTGCTGCTCCTACTGCTGAAGCTACTCCTGATGCTCCTACTACTGTTGCTGCTGCTGTCGCTGGTGGTGCTGCTGCTACTATTCCTGTTGCTATTGCTGCTCTTGTTGCTGTTGCCGTTGCTGCTGCTGCTATTTTTGCTGCTGCTACTGCTAAATCTACTCTAGCTTTGATACCAAATCGGAAAACCTAGGCAAAAGGTTGGGGCAGTGGCATTGTTGATGCAGCGTGCGGGCTTCCACGCTCGTTGTTTAAGTCTGCTGCCCCCTCAATCTGTTGCTCTAGAGTCTAAGTCTGGAAGCTCTGGGTTTGTTACTCAAAAACGCGCGCGCCATTGTTAGCGCCAGAAAGCAGCTAAAATTTTGAAAGTGACTTATTAGGAATGAAGAATGAGCAATGATGGGAGTCCCCTCCAAGTTCTAGCTCTCCCCCCACTATTGTAGAACTTGTTACTCAGCTAACCAGCCAATCAGAAAATAGTCCTAGAGTTTTTTTCTGGCAGGCAGGGTTTTCTCATTGAGCCCTGCCAGACGCCCGACAGCCCGAAACCCGGGCGTCATCTGTTTTGCCTCAAAACTGGACCATACCATAATACCGATACTGTAAACGCAGTCAAGCGGTCACAATCAGCTAGAAAAATAGCAGCAAGGAGTTATGGCTGCCCGAACTCAGGCAGTGCCTACGACAGTCAGCGATGCCAAACAGGGCCATACAACAGGAGACCTAGACACTAGGCACCGCATGATGCTGCAGACGTAATGCCACAACCAGACACAGCGCTAGGTGCATGCAGACAGCATCTGCAGTGACAGTGACCGCCGGCGGCCCGACCGCCGAGGAGGCCTGCCAATGGAGCTGAGCGCATTGCCAGTGGGAGGAAGCTCTAGCAAAGGGTGAGTGGGCCTCAGCGTGCGTCGGCTCCACCGAGCGACACTCCAGCGGCGTGTCGTCTCGTCGTTTGTCATCTGCACGCCGATGTACACAAGTCGGGAGGACACAATAGAGTACAAAGAGAGATTGAAAAAAACCAACAGGAGATGGCAGTAGTAGTTGAGATCAGCAGCTGGATGTGACGGGTCGCCGATGAGGAAGTGTTGGTTTGTGTGGCTTCCACTCGTCACAACCGACACTCCTGGTTTACCGATACACTCACATTCTGGGTATATGGTAGAGGATGTTGTGTGGACCTCGACCTGACGCGACGTCATGGGAGATGCATGGCGAGGTCCATGCTCCGTTGTGAGCATCTACAGCATCCTGTATGTGGCTCATGCTACGTGCCTGCACATCTGCATGTAGATAGTAGCACCCTGTTGATCGAAACCCGGACACTTGGTGCATTGTACCTGTGTCACGAGGAGACCATGTGATCGTGTGTCTTGTTGTGTGGCTATACGGTGTGTGGCATGTGCATGCGAGCTGTTGGTCGAGACCCGGACACGTGGTGCATTGCACCCGTGTTACGAGGAGATCCTCCCATGATCCTGTGTTTGGATGATGATACTATTGTGTTGGATTGCTCGTAGCGGTCGAGACCCGGGCCCTGGTGCCGCTAGTGTCACGAGGAGACCATGTGATCGTGTGTCTTGTTGTGTGGCTATACGGTGTGTGGCATGTGCATGCGAGCTGTTGGTCGAGACCCGGACACGTGGTGCATTGCACCCGTGTTACGAGGAGATCCTCCCATGATCCTGTGTTTGGATGATGATACTATTGTGTTGGATTGCTCGTAGCGGTCGAGACCCGGGCCCTGGTGCCGCTAGTGTCACGAGGAGACCATCTTGTCCTCTCACATGTGTATGATGTGCATTACACTGGTTTGTGTGCGTGTGCATCACTCCTCTCACGGTCGAGACCCAAACACTTGGTGGGCTGTGCCAATATCCAGGGAGACCCTACATGGATAGCAGATGTGTGTGTGTGTGTGTGTGTGTGTGTGTGTGTGTGTGTGTGTGTGTGTGTGTGTATGTGAGTTCACTCATGCATATTATGGCTTGCCATACATTGTTGTTCCATGCCTTTGTTCATTCATTCTGGTGTGGACGGCTATGTCAGCCAGGGGGAGTGTTGGTTTGTGTGGCTTTCACCCGTCACCACCAACATCGCTAGTTTACCGATATACCCACATTCGCGGTATATGGTAGAAGAGGGCGTGACGACATGACGGGCCTCAAGACTGCACCGAGACTCCTCCAACACCTACGACAGTGCCGGCGAGACGCGGTCGATGCGTTCTGGTCGCCCTGTGGGCTTGTCAGGAGTTAGGAGAGTTTTCTCGGTGGGTTGAGACCGGCGCACCCGGTGGACTATACCGGTGCAACGAGGAGACCCGGTGGCTGTACTAGCACTTCCGATGTTCAAAAAGCCGTGTGTGATGTCTGGATGTTGATTGTGAGATGTTGTGGCACCGCTCCTATTTTCTCGGTGGTCGAGACCCGGGCACTCGGAGAGCTGTTCCGGTGCCTCGAGCAGACCACCGTTATTGTTATCGTGGTGTACACAGTGTGTTCTCCCCGCTGACTCGTTTGGGCTCAGTGGGGGTGACAGGGCCTGATGCGGCTAGCTGCCGGCGCTCCTACTTAAGCCCGCTAGGGGCTCATTTGTACTTCCTTCTTGTTCTTTATATTTAGCGTTCCAGACTTAGCAAAATTCTTGCCGTCTTGCATCGCACTCACACACAGAGCTCATGTTCATTTTTGCATGGGCTTGCATACCCTATTTTTTTTCCAATTTGGTATCAGAGCACAAGGGGGCGTGTGAGCTGCAGAAGCAACAGCAGTGGGCGGAACGCAAAGAGAACTCGCCAAGTGGTGCCACGCCGGCAGCAGCGTGAGGGACCGCGAAGCGACTGCACGTGAACGCTACAGGGGCGGTGAGCCGCAAAAAGCAGCAATAACGACCGCGGTGGCAAGAGAAAAAGTAGCAAAAGCCACTGCAGCAGCGGTGGCACCAGCAGCAGCCAGTGCAGTTGCGGCGCAGCAGCAGCAGCAAGAGCAGCTGCAGCAGCGCATTTGTTGGTGTAGCAGCGGCGTCACTAGTAGCAACACATAGCAGCAACAGCAGCAACAGCAGCAGCCACTGCAACGGTGGCGGTAGCAACAGCAGCGTGCAGCAGCAAGTAGTAGCGGTGGCAGCAGTAAGCGCCAGTCGCGGCAGCAACAAGCGGCAGCAGCATCTGCTGCGCAGTTTAGCAACAGTAGCAGCAGCGGAAGCAGTAGCAGCGGCGGCAGCATCGAGCAGCAGCAGCAGCTGCTGTTGGGCAGAGTAGCAGCAGCAACGGTAGAAGAAACAGCAGCAACCGCAGCAGCTGCATTCGCCGCTGCAGCTGCTGCTACTGGAGGGCCTCGCAGCCCTCCTATGAGGGCCCCCGCCCCCTCAGAGGGACCCCCTTGTCCCCCATCAGGGGGCCTCTCCGAGGGGGGTGGGGCCGTCGGCCCCTTTCGCCCCCTTCCCTTCCTTTCGAGGGGGCCCTCCAAGGGTCCCGTCGAGCCCCTCCGAGGGGCCCCTCGGAGGGGCCCATCGGCTCCGTCGGCCGACGGACGGAGGGAGGGGCAGACCCCCCCCCCCCCCCCCCCCCCTTCNGCCCCCTTCCCTTCCTTTCGAGGGGGCCCTCCAAGGGTCCCGTCGAGCCCCTCCGAGGGGCCCCTCGGAGGGGCCCATCGGCTCCGTCGGCCGACGGACGGAGGGAGGGGCAGACCCCCCCCCCCACCCCCCTCGCTTCCTCACTCACTCGCTCACTCGCTCACCTCGCTCACTCGTTTTTCTTTGCGAGCGAGCGAGGAGCAAAGAGGGGGGGGGATCTGACATTGCCCCCTCATTTTTTTTATCCCCCCTCAATCCTGACCTGCCCCCTTTCTAGGGGGCAATCTAGAACCGGGTGAAAGTCAAACCCGGGGTGAGCAAAAAGGGAAAAAAAAAGGGACGGAAAAAAAGAGGGATATAGATTATAAAACCGTGGTGGGTGAGGGCAAAGAAGAAAAAAAAGGGGGTGGCCGAGGGCAAAGAAAAAAAAATAGCAAAACAAAAAAACAGGATAATTTTCCAACTACTACCGCCGCAGCAACAACAGCTTTCATAGCCGCAATAGCACATCAGGCGATGGAGTGCCGACGTCTACATAGTGCGGCGGCTGTGCGAGAGCTTGCACTTTTGCCTACTCAGCCGACAGTGGACTATCGTCTGCAGCGATCTCCGCTTCGAGAGGCGTCGTGTACCGGCGTCTTCCTGGGGCCCGTGGATTGGTGCGCGCACTTCACCCCGTAGGATCGACGGCGGATTCGAGTCTTACTAGCTCCGAGGGCTGGGTCGTCTACCGCTTGGAGCAGCAGCTACACCTTCAGCCGCCACCCCTTCTCGTCTTGGAGCAGTCTTCGCTCCATTAGTGGCAACAGCATAAGTGGCCGCAGTTAGTCGGACTGTAGTCTCCGGGCGTGCTGTGGTAGTGTAGCTCTTCCCATCTGGTCACGTTTGCTGACCCGGACGCCGTGACCTCCAGGAGTGACAGTACCTACTGGCCTCATTCTCTCCCGTGGCTTGTTGTTTACCACCGGGAGTAGGTGTCCTCGGTACCTATCCATCGTCCAGCGCACAAGATGAGTGCACGGAAATCTGACCAGGCGCCCTGCGCGTTCGCCTAATACTACTGTGGTGATGGACACCATGGTTGGCGTCGCTATTGGATGTGCCCTCCCGGCTGGCATCCACCTTGGCTACAGCCTCGTCCGAGCCTGCGTCCTCCGCAGCGGCTTTGTGACCTCGTCGTCACTGAACGTGCTTCTACTACTCATTTGTTGATGGCCTCTTTGATCACATCTCCTCCATCCTCTCCTCCTTCCTCATCCGATGGTGTACCTTCAGCTACATCTGCCATCGAGTCCCAGGCTGCCACCATCCTTTCGATCCTCCACTCTGCTGCGGCCACGACACCATCTCGCGATGACATGTCTTCATGCAGTCATTCCAGTCGAGTGACACCGCGACGTCGGCGTCACCGCTCTGCACGGCGTGCTCGCGCCGGTTTTGATACATCCTCCACCTCCTCCGCCTCCGTTGCTATACCTGTCAAGGGGGAGTGTGGTCACCGCGCATTGCCTGATGTGACCGTAGTGACAGGATCCGCACTCGCGCCGGGCTCTGTTGCCTGAGCATCATCTCAGGCAGACTCAGATGATACGGTGACAGATCATGGCGTGGACATTGGAAATCAATTAGGGCATGCAGGCCCATGCAAAAATGAACATGAGCTCTGTGTGTGAGTGCGATGTAAGATGGCAAGAATTCGGCTAAGTCTGGAACGCTGAATATAAAGAACAAGGAGGAAGTACAAATGAGCCCCTAGCGGACTTAAGTAGGGGCACCGGCAGCTAGCCGCACCAGGCCCCGTCACCCCCGCTGAGCCCAAACGAGTCAACGGGGAGAACACACTGCGTACACCACGATAACAATAATGGTGGTCTCCTCGAGGCACCAGAACACCTCTCCGAGTGCCCGGGTCTCGACCACCGAGAAAATAGGAGAAGTGCCACAAAATCTCACAATCAACGTCCAGACATCACACACGGCTTTCCAAACATCAGAAGCGCTAGTACAACCACCGGGTCTCCTCGTCGCACCAGTATAGTCCACCGGGTGCGCGGGTCTCAACCCACCGAGAAAACTCTCCTTACTCTTGACAAGCCCACAGGGCTACCAGAACGCATCGACCGCGTCTCGCCGGCGCTGTCGTAGGTGTTAGATAAGTCTCGGTGCAGTCCGGAGGCCCGTCGTGTCGTCACGCCCTCTTCTACCATATACCCTGAATATGGGTATATCGGTAAACTAGCGGTGTCGGTCGTGACGGGTGGAAGCCACACAAATCAACAGAGGAGGGCGTGACGACACGACCGGCCTCCGGACTGCACTGAGACTTCTCCAACACCTACAACAACGTTTTCGAGACGCAGTCGATGCGTTTCGGCAGCCATGTGGGCTTGCCAGGAGGTAGGAGAGTTTTCTCGGTGGGTTGAGACCCGCGCACCCGGTGGACTGTACCGGTGCAACGAGGAGACCCAATGGTTGTTGTGGGGCTTCTGATATTCGGAAAGCCGTCAATGTTGTCTGGACGTTGATTCCGAGTTTTTTGGCATTGCTCATGTTTTCTCGGTGGTCGAGACCCGGGCACTCGGAGAGCTGTTCCGGTGCCTCGAGGAGACCACCTTTGTTGCTATCATGGTGTATGCAGTGTGTTCTCCCTATTGACTCATTTGGGTTCAGCAGGGGTGACGGGGCCCAGTGCGGCTAGCTGTCGGCGCCCCTTTACAAGCCTGCTAGGGGCTCATTCGTAAACTCTCCTTGTTCTTTTGCATTTTGCGTTCGAAACTTAGCCAAATTCTTGCCGTCTTGCATCGCACTCACACACAGAGCTCATGCTCGCTTTTGGATGGACCTGCATGCCGTAGTTTATTTCCAATTGGAAGAAGTGGGCAGCGCTGACGTCTGGGTGGTAGAGATTTGAATGGAGTCGACGGCCCAGGAAAGCGTTGTTGTTGCTGCAGCTACTGCTGATGCAACTACGTCTGTTGTGGCAGCAATCTAGGTAGCGACGTTGACAGCAGTAGCTGCCAGAGGACCCTAATCTACCGCCGGTGCTGTGTATGCCTCAATGGCTCTGCCAACACCAGTGCTGGCTGGTGCATGTGCAGCACGTGCAGTGGCGGCAAAAGTGGAGGCAACAGCTGTACTAGACACAAGGGCAACTTGCAGAGCAGTGAGGACATCAGGGAAAGAAGAAGAGGTCGACTCTGCGGCTGACGCTGCTCGGGATGCGGCCCTGCGTGAAGCTGAAGCTCGAGGTGCTATTAGTGCAGAGGGTGGTGTTGCTCCACGAGGGGTAGCAGGACGACGCAATTGACGCATTCTATCGCCAACGGGTGGGCTTACCGGTGATTGAAGAGGTCAGTGGTCAAACGGTGGTGCCGTGGCCGGTTCATTTTGCACCGTCGGGAATCATCGGAAGCCGATTGGCAGTGAGTTGCGTAGGTTCCGACATCCTCCCACTCGTAGAGGTTGGCGGGATCGTAGTCCTCGCCGGGGTAATACCCTGGGCTGCTGCGATGAATCCTTGACCACACCTCCCTCTCCGCCTTCCTTTCGTAGTATGCGACTTCTCTGTCAATGCGGTCATGCTAACGCACGGCCGTGGGCAAGGTTGGAACAGGATCTGTCACATGAGGAGACGCCAATGCGCCGAGCGATCGGCTGCCCTGAGAGGCAGCCTGAGGTGTAAAGTCAAGAGGTCACTTGCGTGTGTCACAACCATAACCAACAGAGGATAGCACTCTGTAAACTCACGTCCTAGCAACGACTTTCCTGCAAGGCCTGCAAGTCCATGAGAGCAAGGTCCCTTCCTCTCTCCTGTTGGTTTTTGCGCATCTCTCATTATGCTCTGTTGTGTCCTCCCGGCTTGTGTACATCAGCGTGCAGATGACTGACGGCGAGACTCGACGCTGATGGAGTGTCGTCCGGTGGAACCAATGCAAGCTGAAGTCTACTCGCAGTTCGCTGGAGCCTCCTCTCTCCGGCGACGTGCTCAGCTCCATCCGCAGGCCTCCTCCGCGGTCGAGCTGCCGGCGGTCACTGCCACCGCAGTTGCTGTCTGCATGCGTCCAGCGCGTCCCATCGCATCTGCATTGTCATGCTCTGCCTCGGGTCCTTGTTGCATGTTGCATGGCCCTGTTCGGCATCATGGACCATCATAGGAACTGCCTGGGTTTGGGCAGCCATAACTCCTTGCTACTATTTTTCTAGCTGTTTCTGACCGCACAACTGCATTCGCAGAGTCAGTATTATGGTATGGTCGAGTTTTCAGGCAAAACGGACGACGCCCGGGTTTTGGGCTGTCGGCTGTCAAGCAGGGCTCATCGAGAAAACCCTGCCTGCCAGAAAATAGGTCTATTTCCTGATTGGCTGGTTAGCTGAGTAACAAGATCTACAGAGCTGGGGGGGAGGTAGAACTTGGAGGGGTCTCCCATTGTTGTTCATTCTTCATTGCTAATCAGTTACATTCAGTTTCCAGCTGCTTTCTGGCGCTAACACTGGCGCGCGCACTTCTGAGTAACAAAATCCAGAGCTTCCAGACTTAGTCTCTACAGCAGCAGACTGAGGGGGCAGCTGACTTAAGCAACTAACGTGGAAGCCCGCACGCTGCATCAACAACATTCCTGCCCCAACCTGCTGCCTAGCATTTCCTTTTTGGTATCAGAGCCAGAGCATAGCAGCAGCAGCAGAAGACTGACGTACAGGTGCCAGACAACGCCGGCGGACCTCCATACGCGCCAGTGCAGGGGAAATGCTGCCGGATTTTTCCCGGCAGCATTGACCCGCCTAGTGGCGGCGTCAGAATTTTTCCCACGGCCACTAGGCCAGGGGAAATGCTGCCGGATTTTTTCCGGCAGCACTGACCCCCATGCTTGACGCAAGGAGGTGAGCGGCCGGCCACGTCAGGCCGTTGCTAGCGACGACGCACGCGGCGACGTCCTCCAGGTGTGACTGACAGCAGCAGGAGCTTGCCGCGCTAGCGAGCAGCGGCAGCAGCGGCCAGCAGCAGTGGCACACAATAGGAGCTGGCAGCAGCAGCAGCTCGTAGCAGCAGCAGCCCTCAGTAGTAGCAGCTGACAGCAGTAGTAGCGGCAGCGAGCAGCAGCCGGCAGCAGCAACAGCGCGCAGGAGCTCGCAACAGCAGCAGCCGGTGGCAGTAGCAGCAGCCGGCCGCAGCCGAAGCAGCAGTAGCGGCTGCAGCAACAGCAGCACCATCAGCCGGCCGCAGCAACAACAGTAGCCGACCGCAGCAACAACAGCAGCAACCGGCCGCAGCAGCAGCAATAGCAGCGGCTACAACAAAAAACAGCAGCAACAGCAGCCGCAGCTACCCGCTGCCCACTGCTCACTACGAGGAGCGAGCTGCTGGCAGCGAGCTCGCTGCCCGTAGCGATCAGCAAGCAGCAAGCAGCGAGCTCGCTGCTCGCAGCTTGTCGGAACCCCCCCCCCTCGCTGCCCGCGCGGCAGTAGCAACAACAGCTACAGCAGCAGCTGCAACAGCCGCAACAGCAGCCGAAGCTGCAGTAGCAGTCGCAGCCGCAGCCGCAGCCGCAGCCGCAGCCGCAGCTGCAACGGCAGCAGCCGCAACAGTAGCTGCAGCCGCAGCTGCAGCCATAGCAGACGCAGCAGCAGCAGCAGCCGCAGCCGTAGCCATAGCAGCCGTAGCATAGCAGTAGCAACAGCTGCAGCAGCAGCAGTAGCCGCTGCAGCAGCCACAGCAGCAGCAGCAGCAGAAACAACAATGGCCGTAGCAGCTACAACAGCCGCAGCCGCAGCCACAAGAGCGACAACAGCAGCTACAGCAGCAGCTGCAGCCACAGCAGCGGCAGCAGCAGCAGCAGCCGTAGCAACAGCGGCGGTACCACCAACAACCGGGGCTGCCGCCCCACAACAGCGGCTGCATCAACCGCTGCTCATGTCAGTGGCTGTTTGGTGACATCACTAATGCCATCACTCCTGACGTCATTAACAACAAAGAAAAAAAACAAACATAGGGGGGAAAACAGTAGCACTACACATACGTAGTAGCCTCTACTGATGTCAGCCATCCTCGATTGACGTCACTGCTGAGAACAGTAGCACTCAAAAACAAAAACAAAAACAAAAACAAAAAAAGGAAAACAAACAAGGGACACTAAACCATGGCTGGTAGTCCCGGTGAGGAGGGGTCCTCCTCTATTGGGGGGACTCCTACCCCCCCTTTCTTGCAGCAACTGCAGTAGCAGCAGCAGCAGCAGTAGCCCAGTTGTGTCGTCGGCGGCAATCCTGACCCGCTCGCTACTCTTCAGCAATAGCTCGCCGCCTTGACGCAGCAGCTTGCAGCGCTACAGCAAGTAACCGCCCAGACTGCCACCAGTGTGCTACCGTCGTTCGTCCCTCCAGGGCACGCCACCCCCGTAGTGTCTGCTGCCACGTACTACCTGGCACAGCACCAGACTCAGCGCTAGCGGCAGACAGTGACCTCCGTCCTTGGCCCCACTCTGGGTGCCGGCCGAAGGCAGAAGGACTTTGAGACGTCGCCGCTGCCGCTTCAGGCTGGCGAGCAGTTCCGGAGCTTGGAGCTCAGCTTCCGGATCTGGGCGCAAGGTGAGGGCCTGTGGGCATACTACACCCTCCCTTATGACTCCAGCCAGGCCGACCAGTTGTATGACGCTGGTCGCGCCGTCCGTGCCCTTGTCCCAGTCGCCCCTCCAGCTTCCCGCCTGGCCCTAGAGCCTTTCCTCGGCGACTTCACCGCTGACGACATCCCAGACCCTGCAGCCGCATGGCACGTCCTCAGCAGGCCCCATCGCCTGTCCAGCAACGCTGAGATCAGCTGTCAGCTCCGGGAGTTCAACTCCCTGCACATGGTGGAGACCGAGATGGTCACTGCCTACTGGCAGCGGGCGGATGACATCCTTCGTCATCTCGGCAAATCCGCTCCACCCCCTCTATCCGCGCTCCTCACCATCAAGCGCGGCGCCACCAGCGCGTACGTCTTCGTACAATACTCCCAGGAAGACCTCTCCACCATGGCTGCCCAGGGCACCCTCATGCCATGGGCATACGAGCTCTTCCTCCGCATTGAGGAAGCTCGCCAGGAGTCCCAGCTCCATCGTACGGAGGCTCTTGCATCCCATGCCGTCGCCTCCCCTGCCGTTGCCTCTGTGGTCGTCGCCTCCCCCGCCGCAACTACCTCATCGTCTTCGGGGAAGAAGAAGAAGAGCCGGAACAAGAAAGGCAAGGGTCCGCCGCAGCAATAGAAGCAGCACTCGCCAATCGGGTCCAGCGGTGGTGGCTCAGTCTGCCACAACTCTCGTCAGCTCGGGCACGGGTCGTACACGTGCCCTCTCCCAAAGGACGAGGCGCGCGTCATCGCCACCATGCGTCACCTGTGGGAGCGCCGTCTTGCCTCTGCCGCCGTCGCTGCTGCTGGCCCTGACACTGCGACCTCATCCGGTAGCTCTGCCACTTCGACAGCTCCGCCTGTCCCGCAGACACCCACGCCACAGCAGTACTACCCACAGTCGTCGGCGCCTCCGCATCCTTCGCCGGCTCAGTCCTCCTACTACCCGGGCGCCGGAGCCGTCACTCCGCACTCCGTCTACACTCCCGAGCCGTCCTCCCGTGAGCGTCAGCTGGAGCAGTTCATCGTGCTCCAGCTTGGCCTGCCTCGCCCTCCTCCCCAGGGAAGTGCGAGTTGCGTCACCTCCTGCCTTCCTGCCCAGCCCTGCATGACTGAGACTGAGCTGCGTTCGTGTCCCGTCTCCTCATATGTCTCGTCGTCTCCCATGGTCCCCTCCACCCTCCTCCTTGACAACATTGTGTGGCCTAACAATTCGCAGTCTCGTTTCGTGCCTCCTTCCACCGCGTCCGCGTCCCTTGCTTGCTGCCATGTGACCGTTAGCGATCTCGCGACCCGTGTCCAGGACCCTGCTGAGACCTTGGTCATCGACTCTCGGGCCACGCATCACATGACAGCCTCTCGTGAGGCATTCAGTATGCTCGGTCCTGTAGGCGATGTCTCTGGTGTCCGGACGGGTTCCGGACAAGTGTTGCCTGTCCGTGGTGTTGGCGTCGTTCGTTTCTGTGGTCCTGCCGGTGACGTCTTTCTGACTGATGTCCTCTTCGTCCCTGGTCTCGAGCTCAGCCTCCTGTCCATGACTGCCCTTGACCGCATGAGCATGGACGTTGTACACTCGCGTGGTGTCGGCACTGTGTCGTTGCGTCCATCTAGTCTTGTCGTCCTGCACGCCACCGCCCGTGGCAACGTGTGGCATGTTCCTCGCCTCTCCTCTTCTCCTCCCGTCTCCTCCCCATCGGCCGCAACATGCCATGTGTTTCTCACCAATACGCTTTCTCCTCAGCACACTCGCCTCTTGAACCGCCGCCTTTTCCACGTCCACTCTACCACCGTAGAGAGCATGCTCCGCACCCAGCCGGCCAAGGGCCTTGACCCGGAGACTTTCCCTCTCCCGTGCCCCACTGAGGTCATTGACTGCACTCAGGGAAAGATGCACCGGTCCACGTAACCCTTGTCTTCCTCCCGTGCGTCCGCCCCTCTCGACCTTGTCCACTCGTACGTCATGGGCCCTCTCCCCACCGAGTCCGTTGGAGAGCATGGCGGCTATGTCCTCACCCTTACGAACGACTATTCTCGCTACCGCTGGGTCTTCAACCTCCGGCAGAAGAGGGATGTCGCCCGCGCCATTCGGGAATGGCTTGTCCTCGCGGAGCGCGAGTGTGGCCGCTCTCTTCGCCGCTTTCGCTCCGATCGCGGTGAAGAGTACATGGGTGAGGCCACGACCTTTCTCGCCTCCCGCGGCATCCACCATGAGACGTGTGCGCCCTATACACCCGCCCAGAACGGCGTATCCGAGCGATGGAACCGTACCATGGCCGATGTCGTCCGCACCATGCGGGTCGCGTCCGGTCTCTCCGATGGCTTCTATTTTGAAGCCATGGCCTATATGACCTAGGTTTGGAACCGGATTCCCCACGGTCCCCTTCCCCGCCAGTCCACACCATACCAGCACTGGTGCGGTTGGCGCGCTGACCTTCGCCCGGCTCACATCTGGGGCTACGTGGCCATTGTTTGGCTGCCCGTCCCTTAGCAGGGCGGCAAGCTCGCCCCCCGCGGACGCCCCTGTACCTTCCTTGGTGTGTCTCGTCAGTCCAAGGCCTGGCGCTTCAAGGACCCATCTCGACACTGCATCGTCAAGTCTCGCGATGCCCTCTTCTTCAAGGATCTGTTTCCCCGCGACCTCATCTGCTCCGGCTCGTCCGTGTCCCTCCCGTCGCGTGGGGGAGTGGTGATTCCTTCCTCTGGCCTGTCACTTCCGGGTGACACATCACTCCGTCCCTCTGATCCGGTAGCCCTTGTCGCGTCCTCTGGCCCTCCCAGGACAATAGTCCCAGTCGCGTCCGCTGGCCCCTCCGGGCCAGCAGTCCCAGCCGAGTCCGCTGGCCCCTCCGAGCCAGCTGCCCCCGTCGCGTCCGCTGGCCCCTCCGGACCCGCTGCCCCATTCGCGTCCACTGGCCCCTGCGGGCAAGCAGCGCCTGTCGTGTCCGCTCGCCCCTCCAGGCCGGCAGCCCCAGTCGTGTCCGCTGGCCCCTCCGGGCCGGCAGCCCCAGTCGCGTCCGCTGGCCCCTCCGGACCCGCTGCCCTTGTCGCGTCCGCTGGCCCCTCTAGGCCAGCAGCGTTTGTCGTGTCCGCTGGACCCTCCGGGCCAGCAGCACCTATCGTGTCCGCTGGCCCCTCCGGGCCGGCAGCCCTAGTGGCTTCCGATGGCCCCTCCGGGCCGTCAGCCCCAGTCGCGTCCGCTGGCCCCTCCGGGCCGGCAGCCCCAGTCGCATCCGCTGGCCCCTCTGGCCCAGCAGCTCCTGTCACATCCGGTGGCCCCTCCGGCCAAGCAGCTCCTGTCACGTCCGTTGGCCCCTCTAGGCAAGCAGCGCTTGTTGCATCTGCTGGCTCCTCTGGGCCGACAGCCCCAGTCGCGTCCGCTGGCTCCGCCAGGCCAGTAGCCCCGTCCGCCTCCGTTGGCCCATCGGACCCAGTGCCATCTCCTGCCCAACCGCGCTACACACGTGGCTCAGGCGGCAGCCTCCGACCTTGGCCGAAAGTGAGCGCACAGACCGTCGCACCGCGTCCCGTGGCGCCTCAACCCCTTGTAGCTCCACGTGTCTCCTCCACTCCCACGGTCGTGAGTGGGGACCCTGGCATGAAGGCTCTCGGCCTAACCACTTCGGCCATCATCGCAGACCTTCACCCGGGCTCTGCACTGGGCTACGCCATGCTTCATCACGAGCATCGACATGTTGTCGTGGCTGTACTCGCCCGCATCCCACCAAGAGCTCGTGATGCACACGCCCTCTCAGTCCGGTCCACAGTACGCCCGAAGGACCCAGCCACCCTACGCGAGGCTCGAGCCTCTCCTGAGGCCACACATTGGAATGCTGCCTGTGCTGAGGAGCTCGCTGCTATCCGGCAGCACCACGTGTATGACCTCGTCGACCTCCCTCCAGGTCGGAAGGCCATTGGTGCCAAGTGGGTCTTTCGGCGCAACTGGAAGCCTGACGAGTCCTTGGACAAGTACAAGGCCCGCCTCACAGCAAAAGGTTTTGCTCAGGTCCCTGGGGTCGATTACAACCAGATCTTCGCCCCAGTCGGTCGGTTGTCCACTAGCCAGGCGCTCTTCAGTCTACTTGTCCAGCATGGGTGGGAGCTGCATCAGATGGACGTGAGCAATGCGTCCCTCCATGGCTCACAGGAGGGTGAGGAGCTCTACATGGTGCAGCCCCTTGGGCTTCGACGACGGTACTCGGAGAGTTTGGCGGCTGCGGAAGGCCCTCTATAGCCTGAAGCAGTTGCCTCGGTGCTGGAACCAGGAGATCAGTAGTCGCTTCTCCGTGGCGGTCTCCAGCGTAGCACCGCTGACCCCGCTCTTTTCGTCAGCCTGCGAGGTCAGTCCTTTGCCGCAATTTCGGTCTACGTCGACGATCTCCTCATTGCATCACCAGACACGGCCACCATCCAGCGTGTCAAGGACTTATTGCACGCCGCCTACTAGATGAAGGATCTCGGGTCTGCCCGAGTCTTCCTGGGCATGGAGCTCGAGCATGATCGCTCCGAGGGCATCCTGCAAGTCCACCAGGCTACCTATGTGCAGACCCTGTCCACTCGCTTCGCCGAGGACCTGCCCCTCATGCCTAGCACATCTTAACCCATGTCACCCGATGGTCAGGTGAGGCTGAAGAGTCCTGACCCAGCTGTTGTGGGGGAGCCAGTTGATGTGACCACGTATCTGCGTGTCATTGGGTCACTGATGTCCCTGGCGACGACGACGCGTCCACACATCGCGTTTGCCGTCAACCTCCTAGCCCAGTTCTCTCAAGAGCCACGTCACCTCCACTTTGAGGCCGCAATCCGAGTACTGTGCTATGTCGTCTCGACCCCTCTGCAAGGTCCCATGTTCCAACGCCAGCCGTCCGTCGTCGCGGTGGGCTACACCAACAGTGACTGGGCCGAAAGTCCAGATGGTAAGAGTCGCACGGGCTGAATCTTTTTGATCGGTGGCACTGCTGTGTCCTGGCGCAGTGGCAAGCAAGGGTACATTGCACGCAGCACTGTTGAGGCTAAGTACGTTGCCCTTGGCTCAGGCGCATGTGAGACTGTGTGGTTGCGTCGTCTGTTGTCCGAGTTGTGTTAGTCTGTCGCATCCATCACCTTGCATTGTGACAATGAGAGTGCCATGGCCATCGCTGACAATGACGGCGTGCATCACACACGCACAAAGCACATCAATGTTGAGTATCACTATGTGTGTTCGTTGTTGCATGACGGCGGCATCAGCATCGTGTGGGTTGAGACAGCACGGCAGTTGGCCGACTTCCTCACCAAGGCACTGAAACGGGACTCGTTCAAGAAGGCTGTGACTCAGTCGACGTGCGTCCCTGAGTTGCCCTCTTTGTCTCTGCCAACGTCTCAAATAGAAAACCTAGGCAGAAGTTTGGGGCAGCAGCGTTGTTGATGCAGCGTGCGGGCTTCCACGCTCGTTGCTTAAGTCAGCTGCCCCCTCAGTCTGCTCCTCTAGAGTCTAAGTCTGGAAGCTCTGGGTTTGTTACTCGGAAACGCGTGCGCCAGAGTTAGCGCCAGAAAGCAACCGAAAACTGAAAGTAACTAGTTAGGAATGAAGAATAAGCAACAATGGGAGACCCCTCCACGTTCTAGCTCCCCCCCACTAGTGTAGAAGTTGTTACTCAGCTAACCAACCAATCAGGAAACAGACCTATTTTCTGGCAGGCAGGGTTTTCTCGGTGAGCCCTGCCAGACGCACGACAGCCCAAAACCCGGGCGTTGTCCGTTTTGCCTGAAAACTGGACCATACCGTAATACTGACGCTGCAAACGCAGTCGTGTGGTCAGAATCAGCCAGAAAAATAGTACCAAACAGTTATGACTGCCCAAACCCAGGCAGTGCCTACGGTGGTCCAAGATGCCGAACAGAGCCATACAGCATGCAACAAGGATCCTAGGCAGAGCATGATGATGCAGACGCGACAGGACGCGCTGGACGCATGCAGACAGCAATTGCGGTGGCAGTGACCGCCGGCAGCACGACTGCCGAGGAGGCCTGCCGATGGAGCTGAGCATGTCGCCGGAGAGAGGAGGTTCAAGCAAACTGCGAGTAGACCTAAGCGTGTGTCGGCTCCACCTGACAACCCTCCATCAGCGTCGAGTCTCGCCGTCAGTCATCTGCACGCCGATGTACACAAGACGGGAGGACACAACAGAGCACAATGAGGGATGCGCAAAAAACAACACTTCCCCATGACTCACAGGCGTAGTGTACATGGGCGGGCAAAGAAACGGTCAACATCCAGACTCCCCCAAGGTATACAGAGATGCAGGCAGAGACAAAGAGGGCAACTCACGGACGCACACCGACTGAACTCATAGCCTTCTTGAACGAGTCTCGCTTCAGTGCCTGGTCAGAAATTCAGCCAGCTGTCGTGCTGTCTCAACCCATACGATGCTGATGCTGCCGTCATGCAACAACGAATGCACATAGTGATATTCAACATTGATGTGCTTTGTGCGTGTGTGATGCACACCGTCATTCTTGGCGATGGCCATGGCACTCTCATTGTCACAATGCAAGGTGATGGATGCGATAAACTGATACAACTCAGACAGCAGACGACGGAACCACACACTCTCACACGCGCCTGAGCCAAGCGCCACGTACTCAGCCTCAACAGTGCTGCGTGCAATGCACTCCTGCTTGCCACTGCGCCGGGACACGACTGTGCCGCCGACCAAAAAGATCCAGCCCGTGCGACTCTTACCGTCTGGATTGCCGGCCCAGTCACTATCGGTGTAGCCCGGAGCGACGACGGACGGCTGACGGCGGAACATGGGACCTCACAAAGGGGTCGAGATGACATAGCGCAGCACTCGGATCGCGGCCTCGAAGTAGAGGTGACGCGGCTCCTGAGAGAACTGGGCCAGGAGGTTGACACCGAACGCGATGTCTGGGCGTGTCATCGTCGCCAGGAACATCAGTGACCCGATGACCCGCAGATACGTGGTCACATCAACTGGCTCCCCCATAACAATTGGGTCATGACTCTTAAGCTTCACCTGGCCATCCGGTGACATGGGTGAAGATGTGCTAGGCACAAGGGGTAGGTCCTCGGCAAAGCGAGTGGGCAGGGTCTGCACATAGGCAGCCTGGTGGACGTACAGGATGCCCTGGGAGCGATCATGCTCGAGCTCCATGCCCAGGAAGACTCGAGCTGACCCGAGATCCTTCATCTAGTAGGCGGCGTGTAGCAAGTCCTTGACACGCTGGATGGCGGCTGCGTCTGGCGACGCAATGAGGAGATCGTCGACGTAGACCACAACCGCGGCGAAGGTCTGACCTCGCGGGCTGACGAACAGTGCGGGGTCAACGGTGCTCCGCTCGAGGCCGCCACGGAGAAGCGTGCTACTGATCTCCTAATTCCAGCACCGAGGCGACTGCTTCAGGCCATAGAGGACCTGCGATGATGGCGGAAGTGGTCAGGCCGAGAGGGTGAAGGTCTGCGATGATGGCGGTGGTGGTCAGGCCGAGAGCCTTTATGCCAGAGTCCCCACTCACGACCGTGGCAGTGGAGGAGACACGTGGAGCCACAGGGGGTCGAGGCGCCACAGGACGCGGAGCGACGGTCTGCGCGCTCACTAACGGCCGAGGTCGGAGGCTGCGGCCTGGGCCACGTGTGTAGCGCAGTCGGGCAGAAGATGGCCCTGAGTCCGACGGACCGACGGAGGCGGACGGGGCTACTGGTCCGGAAGAGCCAGCAGACGCGATAAGCGCTACTGGCCCGGAGGGGCCATTTTGTCCAGAGGAGCTAGCAGACGCGACAGGCGCTACTGGCCCGGAGGAGCCAGCGGACATGACAGGGACTGCAGGGCCAGAAGGGCCAGCGGACGCGACTGGGGCTGCCGGCCCGGATGGGCGAGCGGACGCGACAGGGGCTGCTGGCCCGGAGGGGCCAGCGGACGCGACTGGGGCAGCTGGTCCGGAGGGGCCATCGGACGTGACAGGAGCTGCGGGCCCAGAGGGGCCAGTAGACGCGACTAGGGCTGTCGGCCCGGAGGGGCCATCGGAAGCAACTGGGGCTGCCGGCCCGGAGGGGCCAGCGGACACGACAGGTGCTCCTGGCTCGGAGGGGCCAGCGGACGCGACTGGGGCAGCTGGTCCGGAGGGGCCAGCGGACGCGACTGGGGCAGCTGGTCCGGAGGGGCGAGCGGACGCGACTGGGGCAGCTGGTCCGGAGGGGCCAGCGGACGCGACTGGGGCAGCTGGTCTGGAGGGGCCAGCGGACGTGGCTGAAACTGTTGGCCCGGGAGGGCCAGCGGACGCGATAGGGGCTACCGGCTCAGAGGGACGGAGTGATGTGTCACCCGGAAGCGACAGGACGGTGAGCGGACTCACCACTCCTCCACGCGACGGGAGGGACACGAACGAGACGGAGCGGATGAGGTCGCGAGGAAACAGGTCCTCAAAGAAAAGGGTACCGCGGGACTCGACGATGCAGTGTCGTGATGGGTCCTAGAAGCGCCAGGCCTTAGACTGACGAGACACACCGAGCAAGGTGCAGGGGCGTCCGCGGGGGGCGAGCTTGTTGCATTGCTGTGGGGCGGGCAGCCTACAACGGCTACGCAGCCCCAGACGCAAGCCGGGCGGAGGTCAGCGCGCCGATCGCACCAGTGCTAGTAGGGCGTGGACTGGCGGGGAAGGGGACCGTGGGAGACCCGGTTCCAGACCCAGGTCATGTAGGCCATGGCTTCAAAATAGAAGCCATCGGAGAGACCGGACTCGGCCCGCATGGTGCGAACGGCGTCGACCATGGTACGGTTCCACCGCTCGGAGACGCCGTTCTAGGCGGGTGTGTAGGGCGCAGACGTCTCATGGTGGATCCCGCGGATAACGAGAAAGGTCGTGGCCTCACCCAGGTACTCGCCACCGCGATCGGAGCGAAAGCGGCGAAGGGGGCGGCCACACTCGCGCTCTGCAAGGACAAGCCAGTCCTGAATGGTTTGGGCAACATCGCTCTTCTGCCGAAGGCAGAAGACCCAACGGTAGCGAGAGTAGTCATCCGTAAGAGTGAGGACATAGCGACCATGTTCACTGATAGACTCGGTGGGGAGAGGGCCCATGACGTCCAAGTGGACAAGGTCAAGAGGGGCGGACGCACGGGAGGAAGGGAGGGGGTATGTGGACCGGTGCATCTTCCCCTGAGCGTAGTCAATGCACTCAGTCGGGCACGGGAGAGGGAAAGTCTCCGGGTCAAGGCCCTTGGCCGGCTGGGTGCGGAGCATGCTTTCTACGGCGGCAGAGTGGACGTGGCAAAGGCGGCGGTGCAAGAGGCGGGTGTGCTGAGGAGAAAGCGTGCTAGTGACAAACACATGACCTGTGGCGGCCGATGGGGAGGAGACGGGAGGGGAAAAGGAGAGGCGGGGAGCGTGCCACAGGTTGCCACGGGCGGTGGCGTGCAGTACGACAAGACCAGACGGACGCAACGACACAGTGCCGACACCACGCGAGNGCAGTCAATGCACTCAGTCGGGCACGGGAGAGGGAAAGTCTCCGGGTCAAGGCCCTTGGCCGGCTGGGTGCGGAGCATGCTTTCTACGGCGGCAGAGTGGACGTGGCAAAGGCGGCGGTGCAAGAGGCGGGTGTGCTGAGGAGAAAGCGTGCTGGTGACAAACACATGACCTGTGGCGGCCGACGGGGAGGAGATGGGGGGGGAAGAGGAGAGGCGAGGAACGTGCCACAAGTTGCCACGGGCGGTGGCGTGCAATACGACAAGACCGGACGGACGCAACGACACAGTGCCGACACCACGTGAGTGCACAACGTCCATGCTCATGCGGTCAAGGGCAGTCACTGACAGGAGGCTGAGCTCGAGACCAGGGAAGAAAAGAACATCGGTCAGAAAGACATCACCGGCCGGACCACGGAAACGAACGACGGCAACACCACGGACAGGCAACACTTGTCCGGAACCCGTCCGGACACCGGAGAAATCGCCGACAGGACCGAGCATACTGAAGGCCTCACGAGAGGCCGTCATGTGATGCGTGGCCCCGGAGTCGATGATCCAGGTCTTAGCAGGGTCCTGGACAGGGGTCGCCAGATCACTCACGGTCACATGGCAGCAAGCAAGGGACGCGGACGCGGTGGAAGGAGGCGCGAAACGAGACTACCAATCATCAAGTCACGCAATGTCCTCAAGGAGTGGGGTGGAGGAGACCACGGGAGACGACGAGACAAATGAGGAAACGGGACACGACCACAGCTCAGTCTCAGTCATACAGGGATGGGCCAGAGGGTAGGAGGTGACGCAACTCGCACTTCCCAGGGGAGGAGGGCGAGGCAGGCCAAGTTGGAGCGCGATGAACTACTCCAGCTCACGCTCACGGGAGGACGGCCCAGGAGTGTAGACGGGGTGCGGAGTGATGGCGCCGGATCCCGTGTAGGAGGAGAACTGAGCCGGCGAAGGTAGCGGAGGTGCCGACGGCTGAGGGTAGTACTGCTACAGGTAGTACTACTACGGCGCGGGTGTCTGCGGGACAAGCGGAGCTGTCGGAGTGGCAGAGCTACTGGAAGTGGTCGGAGTGCCAAGGCCGGCAGCAAAAACGGCGGCAGAAGCGAGGTGGCGCTCTCGCTGGTGGCGCATGGTGGCAATGACGCGCGCCTCGTCCGTCGAGAGAAAGCACGTGTACCACCCGTGCCTGGGCTAGCCACAGTTGTGGCAGACCGAGCCACCACCGCTGGACCCGGTCCATGACTGCTGCTGCTGCTGATGCGGTTGACCCTTGCCTTTCTTGTTCCGACTTTTCTTCTTCTTCCCCGAAGACGATGAGGTAGCTGTGACGGGGGAGGCGACGGCCACGGAGGCAACGGCAGGGGAGGCGATGGCAGGGGATGCAAGGGCTTCCGTGCGGTGGAGCTGGGACTCCTGGCAAGCTTCCTCAATGCGGAGGAAGAGTTCATATGCCTAGGGCATGAGGGTGCCCTGGGCCTCCATGGTGGATAGGACGTCCTGAGGGTAGTTGACGAAGACGTCCGCGTACACACAAGTGGCGTCGCGCTTGATGGTGAGAAGCGCGGATAGAGGGGGCGGAGCAGATTTGCTGAGTCGACGGAGGATGTCCTCCGCCCACTGCCAGTAGGCAGTGATCGTCTCGGTCTCCCCCATGTGCAGGGAGTTGAACTCCCGAAGCACACGGCTGATCTCAGCATCGTTGGACAGGCGATGGGGCCTGGTGAGGACGTGCCATGCGGCTGCAGGGTCTGGGATGTCGCCAGCGGTGAAGTCGCCGAGGAAGGGCTCGAGGGCAAAGCGGGAAGCTTGGGGGGCGACTGGTACAAGGGCACGGACGGCACGACCAGCATCATACAGCTGATCGGCCTGGGTGGGTCTGTGTATTAGGCCCACAGACCCTCACCCTACGCCCAGATCCGGAAGCTGAGCTCCCAGCTCCAGAACTGCTCGCCGGCCTGAAGCGGCGGCGGCGGTGTCTCAAAGTCCTTCTGCCTGCGGCCGGTACCCAGAGTGGGGCCAAGGACTGAGGTCACTGTCTGCCATTGGCGCTGAGTCTGCTACTGTGCCAGGTAGTACGTGGCAGCGGACACAGCGAGGCTAGCGTACCCTGGAGGGATGAATGACGGCAGCACACTGGTGGCGGTTTGGGAGGCGACTGGCTGTAGCGCTGCAAGCTACTGCGTCAAGGCGGCGAGTTGTTGCTCAAGAGCAGCGAGAGGGTCAGGGTTGCCGCCAACGTTACCACTGGGCTGCTGCAGCTACTGTTGTAGAGACGGCAGCTGCTGCTGCTGCAGCGGCGGCGGCTGCTGCTGCTGAGGCGGCGGCGGCTGCTGCTGCTGCAGGGGCGGCGGCGGCTGCTGCTGCTGCAGGGGCGGCGGCTGCTGCTACTGCAGCGGTGCCGGCTGCTGCTGCTGTTGAGGCGGCGGTGGCTGCTCCTGCTACTACTACTGCTGCTTCAGCTGCTGCTGGTGTGGCGGTGGCAGCTGCTGTTGCCGTGGCGGCGGCGGCTGCTCCTCCTGCTACGGCGGCGGCGGCTGCTACTACTGCGGCGGCGGCGGGTGCTGCTACTTCTGCTACTGCTACAGTCGCTGCAAGAAAGGAGGGGTAGGGGTCCCCCCAACAGAGGAGGATCCCTCCTCGCCGGGACTCCCAGCCATGACTTAGTATCCATTGTGTTTTTTTTTTCTTCTTGTCTTAGTGTCGCTGATGGCAGCAGGTGGTTGGGGAGGTGGGCATTCTACCCACCCCTTTGGCCTTCCCCCTTTCCCTTTGCTCGCACCCCTTTTTTTCTGTTGATGATATCAGCAGTGCCGTCAGCGGTGACGTTAGCGGAGGGGTGCTGACGTCAGTAGTGGCGGTTGTTGGGGCCGCCGCTGCTGCTGTTGCTGTTGATGTTGCTGCAGCCGCAGCTGCTTCTGCTGTTACTGTAGCTGCTACTGCTGCAGTTGTTGCTACTGCTGTTGCGGCTGCTGCTGCTGCTGATTGCTACTGCTGCTGTTGCTACTCTTGCTGTTGCTGCTGCTGCTGCAACTACTATTGCTGTTGTGGCTGCTGCTCCTGTTGCTGCTGCTGTTGGTGCTACTGCTGTTGTTTGCTGCTACTACTGCTGCTACTGCTGTTGCTCGCTGTTGCAGCTGTTGCATGCTGCAGCAGCTCCTCGCTGCTGCGGCGGGCTGCTGCAGCGAGGTGTGGGGGTGGGGGATTTTTTTTGTTGCCCCTTTTTTTTCTTTTTCTTTTTCTTCTCTTGTCACAGCGGACAGCAGCGGGCTGCTACTCCCCTGGCAGCAGCGGGCTGCTCCTCGCCTGGCAACAGCGAGCTGCTGCTCGCTGGCAGCAGCGGGCTGCTGCTCGCTCGCTGCGAGCAGCGAGCAGCAGCAGCCGCGGCTGGAAGCTGCCAGCTGCTGCTCGCTGCAGCTACTGCTACAGCTGGCTGCTGCTGCAGCTCGCTGCAGCAGCTGCTGCAGCCCGCTGCTGCTGCTGTGTGCTGTGGCTGCTGCCTGCTGCCGTTGCGGGCTACTGCTGCAAACCGCTGCTGCGCGCTGCTGCTGCTGCTGTATGCTGTTGCTGCGGCTGCTGCTGCGAGTTGCTGCTGTTGCGGGCTGCTGCGAGCTGCTGCTTCTGCTTGCTGCTGTTGGTGGTGCCAATCACTGCACCTGGGTGACGTTGCCGCTTGCGTCATCGCCCTCAGACGTCAGACGCCGCCTGCCGCTCACCTCCTCGCGTCACGCGTGGGGGTCAGTACTGCCAAAAAACTTTTGGCAGCATTTCCCCTAGCCCAGTGGCCATGGGAAAAAAATCTGACGCCGCCACCAGGAGGGTCAATGCTGCCCGAAAAAATCCGGCAGCATTTCCCCTACACTGGTGCGTATGGGGGTCCGCCGGCATTGTCTTACACCTGTTCGCCAGTCTTCTGCTGTTGCTGCTACGCTCTGGCTCTGATACCAAAATAGAAAACCTAAGCAGCAGGTTGGGGCAGCAGCGTTGTTGATGCAGCGTATGGGCTTCCACGCTCGTTGCTTAAGTCAGCTTTCCCCTCAGTCTACTGTTCTAGAGTCTAAGTATGGAAGCTCTGGGTTTGTTACTTAGAAACGCGTGCGCCAGAGTTAGCGCCACAAAGCAGCTGAAAACTGAAAGTAACTAGTTAGGAATGAAGAACAAGCAACAATGGGAGACCCCTCCAAGTTCTAGCTCCCCCCCACTAGTGTAGAAGTTGTTACTCAGCTAACCAGCCAATCAGAAAATAGCTGTGGACCTGTTTTCTAGCTGGCAGGGTTTTCTCGGTGAGCCCTGCCAGACGCCCGACAGCCCAAAACCCGGGCGTCGTCCGTTTTGCCTGCAAACTGGATCATACCAACATACCAACGCTCCCAACGCAGTCGTGCGGTCAGAATCAGCTAGAAAAATAGTACAAAAGAGTTATGGCTGCCCAAATCCAGGCAGTGCCTACGGTGGTCCAAGATGCCGAACAGGGCCATACAGCATGCAACAAGGACCCTAGGCAGAGCATGACGGTGCAGACGCGACGGGACGCGCTGGACGCATACAGATAGCAATTGCGGTGGCAGTGACCGCCGGCTGCACGACCGCCGAGGAGGCCTGCCGATGGAACTAAGCACATCGCTGGAGAGAGGAGGTTCCAGCAAACAGCAAGTAGACCTCAGCGTGCGTCGGCTCCACCTGACAACCCTCCATCAGCGTCGAGTCTCGCCGTTAGTCATCTGCACGCCGATGTACACAAGCCGGGAGGACACAACAGAGCACAATGAGGGATGCAAAAAAACCTAACAGTCTCTGCGTGCCCTGGGGGAGTCTACATGTTGACCGTGTCTCTACCCGTCAATGTGCACTATGCCTGTGAGTCATGGGGGAGTGTTGGTTTTTGCACATCTCTCATTGTGCTCTGTTGTGTCCTCCCGATTGTGTACATCGGCATGCAGATGACTGACGGCGAGACTCGACGCTGATGGAGTGTCGTTCGGTGGAGCCGACGCACGCTGAGGTCTACTCGCAGTTTGGTTGAGCCTCCTCTCTCCGGCGACGTGCTCAGCTCCATCGGCAGGCCTCCTCAGCGGTCGTGCTGCCGGCGGTCACTGCCACCGCAGTTGCTGTCTGCATCCGTCCAGCGCGTCCCATTGCATCTGCATTGTCATGCTCTACCTAGGGTCCTTGTTGCATGTTGCGTGGCCCTGTTCGGCATCATGGACCTGTTGGTTTTTGCGCATCCCTCATTGTGCTCTGTTGTGTCCTCCCGGCTTGTATACATCGGCGTGCAGATGACTGACGGCGAGACTCGACGCTGATGGAGCGTCATCCGGTGGAGCCGACGCACACTGAGGTCTACTCGCGGTTCGCTGGAGCCTCCTCTCTCCAGCGACGTGCTCAGCTCCATCAGCTGGCCACCTCGGCGGTCGTGCTGCCGGCGGTCACTACCACCACAATTGTTGTCTGCATGCGTCAAGCGCGTCCCGTCGCGTCCGTGTCGTCATGCCTTGCCTAGGGTCCTTGTTGCATACTGTATGACCCTGTTTGGCATCATGGACTGTCGTAGGCGCTGCCTGGGTTCGGGCAGCCATAACTCTCTACTACTATTTTTCTAGCTGATTCTGACCGCACGATTGCGTTCGTAGCGTCAGTATTATGGTATGGTCCAGTTTTCAGGCAAAACGGACGACGCCCGGGTTTTGGGCTGTCGGGCGTCTGGCAGGGCTCACAGAGAAAACCCTGCCTGCCAGAAAATAGGTCCACAGCTATTTTCTGATTGGCTGGTTAGCTGAGTAACAACTTCTACACTAGTGGGGGGGAGCTAGAACTTGGAGGGGTCTCCCATTGTTGCTCATTCTTCATTCCTAACCAGTTACTTTCAGTTTTCAGCTGCTTTCTGGCGCTAACTCTGGCGCGC
>SZWC01002196.1:146980-160887 GCA_023375785.1 Penium margaritaceum
GAGATCAGCCGTCTGCTCCGGGAGTTCAACTCCCTGCACATGGGGGAGACCGAGACGGTCACTGCCTACTGGCAGCGGGCGGAGGACATCCTCCGTCGACTCGGCAAATCTGCTCCGCCCCCCCTGTCCGCGCTCCTCACCATCAAGCGCGGCGCTACCAGCGAGTACGCGGACGTCTTCGTCCACTACCCCCAGGACGTCCTCTCCACCATGGCGGCCCAGGGCACCCTCATGCCCTGGGCATACAAACTCTTCCTCCGTATTGAGGAAGCTCGCCAGGAGTCCCGGCTCCATCGCACGGAGGCGCTTGCATCCCCTGCCGCCGCCTCCCCTGCCGTTGCCTCCGTGGCCGTCGCCTCCCCCGCCGCAACTACCTCATCGTCTTCCGGGAAGAAGAAGAAGAGCCAAAACAAGAAAGGCAAGCGTCCGCCACAGCAGCAGCAGCAGTCGTCGACCGGGTCCAGCGGTGGTGGCTCACTCTGCCACAACTGTGGCCAGCCCGGGCACGAGTGGTACACGTGCCCTCTCCCGACGGACGAGGCATGCGTCATCGCCACCATGCGCCGCCAGCGGGAGCGCCACCTCGCCTCTTCCGCCGTCGCTGCTGCTGGCCCTCACACTCCGACAGCTCCACTTGTCCCGCAGACACCCGCGCCGCAGCATTACTACCCGCAGCAGTACTACCCTCAGCCGTCGGCACCTCCGCTTCCTTCGCCGGCTCAGCCCTCCAACTACCTGGGCTCCGGCGCCGTCACTGCGCACTCCGTCTACACTCCTGGGCCGTCCTCCCGTGAGCGTCAGCTGGAGCAGTTCATCGCGCTCCAGCTTGGTCTGCCTCGCCCTCCTCCCCAGGGAAGTGCGAGTTACGTCACCTCCTGCCCTCCGGCCCATCCCTGTATGACTGAGGCTGAGCTGCAGTCGTGTCTCGTTTCCTCGTCTGTCTCATCGTCTCACATGTTCTCCTCCACCCCACTCCTTGACGACTTTGCGTGGCTTGACGATTGGCACTCTCGTTTCGCGCCTCCTTCCACCGCGTCCGCGTCTCTCGCCTGCTGCCATGTGACCGGGAGTGATCTGGTGACCCCTGTCCAGGACCCTGCTGAGACCTGGATCATCGACTCCGGGGCCACGCATCAAATGACGGCCTATCGCGAGGCCTTCAGTATGCTCGGTCCTGTGGGCGATGTCTCCGGTGTCCGGACGGGTTCCGGACAGGTGCTGCCTGTCCGTGGTGTTGCCGTCGTTCGTTTCCGTGGTCCGGCCGGTGACATTTTTTTGACCGATGTTCTCTTCGTCCCCGGTCTCGAGCTCAGCCTCCTGTCTGTGACTGCCCTTGACCGCATGAACATGGACATTGTGCACTCGCGTGGTGTCGGCACTGTGTCGTTGCGTCCGTCTGGTCTTGTTGTACTGCACGCCACCGCCCGTGGCAAACTGTGGCACCTTCCCCGCCTCTCCTCTTCCCCTCCCGTCTCCTCCCCGTCGGCCGCCACAGGTCATGTGTTTGTCACCAGCACGCTTTCTCCTCAGCACACCCGCCTCTTGCACCGCCGCCTTTGCCACGTCCACTCTGTCGCCGTAGAAAGCATGCTCCGCACCCAGCCGGCCAAGGGCCTTGACCCGGAGACTTTCCCTCTCCCGTGCCCGACTGAGTGCATTGACTGCGCTCAGGGGAAGATGCACCGGTCCACATACCCCCTCCCTTCCTCCCGTGCGTCCACCCCTCTTGACCTTGTCCACTTGGACGTCATGGGCCCTCTCCCCACCGAGTCTATCGGTGAACATGGTCGCTATGTCCTCACTCTTACGGATGACTACTCTCGCTACCGTTGGGTCTTCTGCCTTCGGCAGAAGAGCGATGTCGCCCGAACTATTCAGGAATGGCTTGTCCTTGCAGAGCGCGAGTGTGGCCGCCCCCTTTGCCGCTTTCGCTCCGATCGCGGTGACGAGTACTTAGGTGAGGCCACGACCTTTCTCGTTACCCGCGGGATCCATCATGAGATGTCTGCGCCCTACACACCTTCCCAGAACGGCGTCTCCGAGCGGTGGAACCGTACCATGGCCGACGCCGTTCGCACCATGCGGGTCGAGTCCGGTCTCTCCGATGGCTTCTATTTTGAAGCCATGGCCTACATGACCTGGGTCTAGAATCGGGTCCCCCACGGTCCCCTTCCCCGCCAGTCCACGCCCTACCAGCACTGGTGTGGTCGGCGCGCTGACCTCCGCTCGGCTCGCGTCTGGGGCTGCGTAGGCGTTGTGTGGCTGCTCGCCCCACAGCAAGGCGGCAAGCTCGCCCCCCGCGGACGCCCCTGCACCTTCCTCGGTGTGTCTCGTAAGTCCAAGGCCTGGCGCTTCTGGGACCCATCCCGACACTACATCATCGAGTCCCGCGATACCCTCTTCTTTGAGGACCTGTTTCCCTGCGACCTCATCCGCTCCGGCTCGTCCGTGTCCCTCCCGTCGCGTGGGGGAGTGGTGAGTCCGTTCTCCGTCCTGTCGCTTCCGGGTGACACATCACTCCGTCCCTCTGAGCCGGTAGCCCCAGTCGGGTCCGCTGGCCCCCCCAGGCCAACAGTCCCAACCGCATCCTCTGGCCCCTCCGAGCCAGGTACCCCCGTCGCGTCTGCTGGCCCCTCCGGACCAGCTGCCCCAGTCGCGTCCGCTGGCCCCTCCATGCCAAGAGCACTTGTCGTGCCCGCTGGCCCCTCCGGGCCGGCAGCCCCAGTCGCTTTCGATGGCCCCTCTGGGCCGAAAGCCCCAATCGCGTCTGCTGGCCCTTCTGGCCGAACTCCTGTCGCATCCGCTGGACCCTCCGGACCAGCTGCCCCAGTCGCGTCCGCTGGCCCCTCCGGGCCAGCAGCCCCTGTCGCATCCGCTGGCCCCTCCGGGCCAGCAGCCCGAGTCGCCTCCGCTCGCCCCTCCGGGCCGGCAGCCCCAGTCGCGTGCGCTGGCCCCTCTGGCCCAGCAGCCTCTGTCACGTCCGCTGGCCCCTCCGGGCCAGCAGCACCTGTTGCGTCTGCAGGCTCCTCCGGACCAGTAGCCCCGTCCGCCTCCGTTGACCCGTCGGACTCAGGACCATCTTCTGCCCGACCACGCTACACACGTGGCCCAGGCGGCAGCCTCCGACCTCGGCCGACGGTGAGCATGCAGACCGTCGCTCCACGTCCCGTGGCGCCTCGACCCCCTGTGGCTCCACGTGTCTCCTCCACTCCAACGGTCGTGAGTGGGGACCGTGGCACAAAGGCTCTCGGCCTGACCACTTCCGCAATCATCGCAGACCTTCACCCGGGTTCTGCATTGGGCTACGCCATGCTTCATCACGAGCATCAGCATGCTGTTGTGGCTGCACTCGCCCGCATCCCACCTGGGGCTCGTGTTGCACACGCCCTCTCAGTCCGATCCGCAGTGCGCCCAGAGGACCCTTCCACCCTACGGGAGGCTCGAGCCTCCCCTGAGGCCGCACATTGGGATGTTGCCTGCGCCGAGGAGCTCGCTGCTATCCGACAGCACCACGTGTCTGACCTCGTCGACCTCCCTCCAGGTCGGAAGGCCATAGGTGCCAAGTGGGTCTTTCGGCGTAAGTGGAAGCCTGACGGATCCTTGGATAAGTACAAGGCCCGCCTCACAGCAAAGGAGTTTTCTCAGGTCCCTGGGGTTGACTACGACCAGATCTTTGCCCCAGTCGGTCGGTTCTCCACTAGCCGGGCGCTCTTCAGCCTGGTTGCCCAGCACGGGTGGGAGTTGCATCAGATGGACTTGAGCAACGCATTCCTCCATGGCTCACTGGAGGGTGAGGAGCTCTACATGACGCAGCCCCCAGGCTTCGACGACGGCACTGGGAGAGTTCGGCAGCTACAGAAGGCCCTCTATGGCCTGAAGCAGTCGCCTCGGTGCTGGAACCAGGAGATCAGCAGCACACTTCTCCGTGGCGGCCTCAAGCGCAGCACCGCTGACCCCGCACTGTTCGTCAGCCCGCGAGGTCAGACCTTCACCGCGGTTCTGGTCTACGTCGACGATCTCCTCATTGCGTCGCCAGACGCGGCCGCCATCCAGCATGTCAAGGACTTGCTGCACGCCGCCTACCAGATGAAGGACCTCGGGTCTGCCCGAGTCTTCCTGGGCATGGAGCTTGAGCATGATCGCTCCCAGGGCATCTTGCACATTCACCAGGCTGCCTATGTGCAGACCCTGTCCACTCGCTTCGCCGAGGACTTGCCCCTCGTGCCTAGCGCATCTTCATCCATGTCACCCGATGGCCAGGTGAAGCTGAAGAGTCATGACCCAGCTGTTGTGGGGGAGCCAGTTGATGTGACCATGTATCTGCGGGTCATCGGGTCACTGATGTTCCTGGCGACGACGACGCGCCCTGACATCGCGTTCGCCGTCAACCTCCTAGCCCTGTTCTCTCAAGAGGCGCGTCACCTCCACTTCGAGGCCGCGATCAGAGTGCTGCGCTATGTCGTCTCGACTCCTCGGCGAGGTCTAATGTTCTGCCGTCAGCCGTCCGTCGTCGCAGTGGTCTACACCGACAGTGACTGGGCCGGCAGTCCAGACGGTAAGAGTCGCACGGGCTGGATATTTCTGGTCAGCGGCACAGCTGTGTCCTGGCGCAGTGGCAAGCAGGGGTGCATTGCACGCAGCACACTGAGGCTGAGAACGTGGCCCTTGGCTAAGGTGCGTATGAGAGTGTGTGGTTCCGTCGTCTGCTGTCCGAGTTGCGTCAGTCTGTAGGATCCATCACCTTGCATTGTGACAATGAGAGTGCCATGGCCATTGCCGAAAATGACGGTGTGCATCACACACGCACAAAGCACATCACTGTTGAGTATCACTATGTGCATTCGTTGTTGCATGACGGCAGCATCAGCATCGTATGGGTTGAGACAGCACGACAGCTGGCTAACTTCCTGACCAAGGCACTGAAGGGGGACTCGTTCAAGAAGGCTGTGAGTTCAGTCGGCGTGCGTCCGTGAGTTGCCCTCTTTGTCTCTGCCCGCCTCTCTGCGTACCTTGGGGGAGTCTGGATGTTGACCGTTTCTCTGCCCGCCCATGTACACTACGCCTGTGAGTCATGGGGGAATGTTGGTTTTTGCGCATCCCTCATTGTGCTCTGTTGTGTCCTCCCGGCTTGTGTACATCGGCGTGCAAATGACTGACAGCGAGACTCGACGCTGATGGAGCGTCATCCGGTGAAGCCGATGCACGTTGAGGTCTACCCGCGGTTCGGTGGACCCTCCTCTCTCCGGCGACGTGCTCAGCTCCATCGGCAGGCCTCATCGGCGGTCGTGCTGCCGGCGGTCACTGCCACTGCAATTGTTGTCTGCATGCGTCCAGCGCGTCCCGTCGCGTCTGTGTCGTCATGCCTTGCCTAGGGTCCTTGTTGCATACTGTATGACCCTGTTCGGCATCATGGACTGCCGTAGGCGCTGCCTGGGTTTGGGCAGCCATAACTCTCTGCTACTATTTTTCTAGCTGATTCTGACCGCACGACTGCGTTCGCAGCGTCGGTATTATTGTATGGTCCAGTTTTCAAGCAAAACGGACGACGCCCGGGTTTTGGGCTGTCGGGCGTCTGGCATGGCTCATCGAGAAAACCCTGCCTGCCAGAAAATAGGTCCACAGCTATGTTCTGATTGGCTGGTTAGCTGAGTAACAACTTCTACACTAGTGGGGGGGAGCTAGAACTTGGAGGGGTCTCCCATTGTTGCTCATTCTTCATTCCTAACCAGTTACTTTCAGTTTTCAGCTGCTTTCTGGCGCTAACTCTGGCGCACGCGTTTCTGAGTAACAAACCCAGAGCTTCCAGACTTAGACTCTAGAGCAGCAGACTGAGGGGGCAGCTGACTTAAGCAACGAGCGTGGAAGCCCGCACGCTNTCGGTATTATGGTATGGTCCAGTTTTCAGGCAAAACGGACGACGCCCGGGTTTTGGGCTGTCGGGCGTCTGGCAGGGCTCACCGAGAAAACCCTGCCTGCCAGAAAATAGGTCCACAGCTATTTTCTGATTGGCTGGTTAGCTGAGTAACAACTTCTACACTAGTGGGGGGGAGCTAGAACTTGGAGGGGTCTCCCATTGTTGCTCATTCTTCATTCCTAACCAGTTACTTTCAGTTTTCAGCTGCTTTCTGGCGCTAACTCTGGCGCACGCGTTTCTGAGTAACAAACCCAGAGCTTCCAGACTTAGACTCTAGAGCAGCAGACTCAGGGGGCAGCTGACTTAAGCAACGAGCGTGGAAGCCCGCACGCTACATCAACAACGCTGCTGCCCCAAGCTGCTGTCTAGGCCTTCCATTTGGACCATCATAGGCACTGCCTGGGTTCGGGCAGCCATAACTCCTTGCTACTATTTTCCTAGCTATTTCTGACCGTAGGACCGCGTTTGCCGCGTCGGTATTATGGTATGGTCTAGTTTTCAGGCAAAACAGACGACGCCCGGGTTTTGGGCTTTCGGCTGTCTGGCAGGGCTCACCGAGAAAACCCTGCGTGCCAGAAAATAGGTCTATTTCCTTATTGGCTGGTTAGCTGAGTAACAAGCTCTTTAGAGCTGGGGGGGAGGTAGAACTTGGAGGGATCTCCCATTGTTGTTCATTCTTCATTGCTAATCAGTTACTTTCAGTTTCAAGCTGCTTTCTAGCGCTAACACTGGCGCGTGCACAGACAGAAATGCTAGGCAGCAGGTTGGGGCAGCAGCGTTGTTGATGCAGCGTGCGGGCTTCCACCCTAGTTACTTAAGTCAGCTGCCCCTTCAGTCTGCTGCCCTAGAGACTAAGTCTGGAAGCTCTGGGTTTGTTACTCAGAAGTGTGCGCGCCAGTGTAAGCGCCAGAAAGCAGCTGGAAACTGAAAGTAAGTGATTAGCAATCAAGAATGAGACACAATGGGAGACCCCTCCAAGAACTAGCCTCCCCCCAACTCTGTAGAGCTTGTTACTCAGTTCAACAGCCAATCAGAAAATAGCTCTCTTTTCAGGCTGGCAGGTTTTCTCGGTGAGGCCTGCCAAGCGACCGACAGCCCAAAACTCGGGCGTCGTCCGTTTTGCTTGAAAACTGGACCATACCATAATACCGACGCTGCAAACGCAGCCGTGCGGTCAGAAACAGCTAAAAAAATATTAGCAAGGAGTTATGACTGCCCGAACCCAGGCAGTGCCTATGATGGTCCAAGACGCCAAACAGGGCCATGCAACATGTAGCAAGGACCCTATGCAGAGCATGACGATGCAGACGCGATGTGACGCGCGGGACGTACGCAGACATCAACTGCGGTCGCAGTGAACGCCGGCAATACGACCGCCGAGGAGGCCTGCCGATGGAGCTGTGCACGTCGCCGGAGAGAGGAGGCTCCAGCAAACTGCGCGTAGACCTCACCGTGTGTCGGCTCCACCAGACGACACTCCATCAACGTCGAGTCTCGCTGTCAGTCATGTGCACGCCGATGTACACAAGCCGGGAGGCCACAACAGAGCAGAATGAGAGATGCGTAAAAAACCAACACTCCCCCATGACTCAGAGGCGTAGTGCACATGGACAGGCAGAGACACGGTCAACATCCAGACTCCCCCAGGGCACGCAAAGACGCAGGCAGAGATAGAGAGGGTAACTCACGGACACACGCCGATTGAATTCACAGCCTTCTTGAATGAGTCCCGTTTCAGTGCCTTGGTCAGGAAGTCAGCCAGCTGTCGTGCTGTCTCAACCCACACGATGCTGATGCTCCCGTCATGCAACAACGAACGCACATAGTGATACTCAACATTGATGTGCTTTGTGCGTGTGTGATGCACTCCGTCATTGTCGGCGATGGCCATGGCACTCTCATTGTCACAATGGAAGGTGATGGATGCGACAGACTGACGTAACTCGGACAACAGACGAAGCAACCACACACTCTCACACGCGCCCGAGCCAAGGGCCACATACTCAGCCTCAGCAGTGATGCATGCAATGCACCCCTGCTTGCCACTGCGCTAGGACACAGCTGTGCCGACGATCAGAAAGATCCAGCCCGTGCGACTCTTACCGTCTGGACTGCCTGCCCAGTCACTGTCGATGTAGCCCACTGCGACGACGGACGGCTGGCGGCGGAACATGAGACCTCGCCGAGGGGTTGAGACAACATAGCATAGTACTCGGATCGCGGCCTCAAAGTGGAGGTGACGCGGCTCCTGAGAGAATTGGGCCAGGAGGTTGACGGCGAACGCGATGTCTGGACGCGTCGTCGTTGTCAGGAACATTAGTGACCCGATGACACGCAAATACGTGGTCACATCAATTGGCTCCCCTACAACAGCTGGGTCAGGACTCTTCAGCTTCACCTGGCCATCGGGTGACATAGGTGAAGATGCGCTAGGCACGACGGGCAGGTCCTCAGCGAAGCGAGTGGACAGGGTCTGCACATAGGCAGCCTGGTGGACGTGCAGGATGCTCTCGGAGTGATCATGCATAAGTTCCATGCCCGGGAAGACTCTGGCAGACCCGAGATCCTTCATCTGGTAGGCGGCGTGCAGCAAGTCCTTGACACGCTGGATAGCGGCCGTGTCTGGTGACGCAATGAGGAGATCGTCAACGTAGACCAGAACTGCGGCAAAGGTCTGACCTCGCGGGCTGACGAACAGAGCGGGGTCAGCGGTGCTGCGCTGGAGGCCGCCACGGAGAAGCGTGTTGCTGATCTCCTGGTTCCAGCACCGAGGCGACTGCTTCAGGCCATAGAGGGCCTTCTGAAGCCGCCAAACTCTCCCAGTGCCGTCGTCGAAGCCTGGGGGCTGCACCATGTAAAGCTCCTCACCCTCCACTGAGCCATGGAGGAACGCGTTGCTCACGTCCATCTGGTGCAGCTCCCACCCATGCTGGGCAACCATGCTGAAGAGCGCCCGACTAGTGGAGAACCGACCGACTGGGGCAAAGATCTGGTCGTAATCGACCCCAAGGACCTGAGCAAACCCCTTTGCTGTGAGGCGGGCCTTGTACTTGTCCAATGACCCGTCAGGCTTCCACTTGCGCCGAAAGACCCACTTGGCACCAATGGCCTTCAGACCTGGAGGGAGGTCGACGAGGTCATACACGTGGTGCTGCCGGATAGCAGCGAGCTCCTCGGCACAGGCAGCATCCCAATGTGTGGCCTCAGGAGAGGCTCGAGCCTCGCGTAGGGTGGCTGGGTCCTCCGGGCGTGCTGTGGACCGGACTGAGAGGGCGTGTGCATCACGAGCTCCAGGTGGGATGCGGGCGAGTGCAGCCATGACAGCATGNGACCCGTCAGGCTTCCACTTGCGCCGAAAGACCCACTTGGCACCAATGGCCTTCCGACCTGGAGGGAGGTCGACGAGGTCATACACGTGGTGCTGCCGGATAGCAGCGAGCTCCTCGGCACAGGCAGCATCCCAATGTGTGGCCTCAGGAGAGGCTCGAGCCTCGCGTAGGGTGGCTGGGTCCTCCAAGCGTGCTGTGGACCGGACTGAGAGGGCGTGTGCATCACGAGCTCTAGGTGGGATGCGGGTGAGTGCAGCCATGACAGCATGCCGATGCTCGTGATGAAGCATGGCGTAGCCCAGTGCAGAGCCTGGGTGAAGGTCTGCGATGATGGCCAAAGTGGTCAGGCCAAGAGCCTTTGTGCCAAGGTCCCCATTCACGATCGTGGGAGTGGAGGAGACACGTGGAGCCATAGGGGGTCGAGGCACCACGGGACGCCGTGCGACGGTCTGCGCGCTCACTGTCGGCCGAGGTTGGAGGCTGCCGCCTGGGCCACGTGTGTAGCGCGGTCGAGCAAGAGATGGCATTGGGTCCGACGGGCCAAAGGAGGCAGACGGGGCTACGGGCCCGAAGGAGCCGGCGGACGCGGCTGAGGATGCCGGCCCGGAGGGGCTTGCCGACGTGACTGGGGCTGTCGGCCCGGAGGGACCAGCGGAGATGACTGGGGTTGCCGGCCCGGAGGGGCCAGCGGACGCGACTGGGGCTGCCGGCCCTGAGGGGCTAGCGGACTCGACGGGGGCTGCCGGCACGGAGGGGCTAGCGGACTCGACGGGGGCAGCTGGCTCGGAGGTGCCGGCGGACGCGGCTGGAACAACTAGCCCGGAGGGGCCAGCAGACGCGGCTGGGACTGCCGGCCCAGAGGGGCCAACGGACTCGACGGGGGCTGCCGGCTCGGAGGGGCCAGCGGACTCGACGGGAACTACTCGCCCGGAGTGGCCAGAGGACGCGGCTGGGACTCCTGGCCCGGGAGGGCCAGCGGACGCGACTGGGGCTACCGGCTCAGAGGGACGGAGTAATGTGTCACCCAGAAGAGACAGGACGGAGGACGGACTCACCACTCCCCCACGCGACGGGAGGGACACGGACAAGCCGGAGCAGATGAGGTCGCGGGGAAACAGATCCTCGAAGAAGAGGGCATCGCGAGACTCGACGATGCAGTGTCGGGATGGGTCCCAGAAGCGCCAGGCCTTAGACTGACGAGACACACCGAGGAAGGTGCAGGGGCGTCCGCGGGGGGCGAGCTTGCCGCCCTGCTGTGGGGCGGGGAGCCACACAATGGCCACGCAGCCCCAGACGCGAGCCGGGCGGAGGTCAGCGCGCCCACCGCACCAGTGCTGGTATGCCGTGGACTGGCGGGGAAGGGGACCGTGGGGTATCCGGTTCCAGACCCAGGTCATGTAGGCCATGGCTTCAAAACAGAAGCCATCAGAGAGACTGGACTCGACCCGCATGGTGCGGACGGCGTCGGCCATGGTACGGTTCTACCGCTCGGATACGCCGTTCTGGGCGGGTGTGTAGGGGGCCGACGTCTCATGGTGGACCCCGTGGGAGGCTAGAAAGGACGTGGCCTCACCCATGTACTCTCCACCGCGATCGGAGCGAAAGCGGCAAAGAGAGCGGCCACACTCGCGCTCTGCGAGGACAAGCCAGTCCTGAATGGCTCGTGCGACATCGCTCTTCTGCCGGAGGCAAAAGACCCAGCGGTAGCGAGAATAGTCGTCCGTGAGGGTGAGGACATAGCGGCCACGCTCACCGACGGACTCGGTGGGGAGAGGGCCCATGACGTCCGAGTGGACAAGGTCGAGAGGAGCGGATGCACGGGAGGGAGACAAGGGGTACATGGATTGGTGCATCTTCCCCTGAGTGCAGTCAATGCACTCAGTGGGACACGGGAGAGGGAAAGTCTCCGGGTCAAGGCCCTTGGCCGGCTGGGTGCGGAGCATGCTCTCTATGACGACAGAGTGGACATGGCAAAGGCGGCGGTGCAAGAGGCGGGTGTGCTGAGGAGACAGCGTGCTGGTGACAAACACATGGCCTATGGCGGCCGACGGGAGGAAACAGGAGGAGAAGAGGAGAGGCGGGGAACATGCCACAAGTTGCCACGGGCGGTGGCGTGCAGGACGACAAGACCAAGCGGATGCAACGACACAGTGCCAACACCATGGGAGTGCACAATGTCCATGCTCATGCGGTCAAGGGCAGTCACGGACAGGAGGCTGAGCTCGAGATCAGGGACGAAGAGGACATCTGTCAGAAAAACGTCACCGGCAGGACCACGAAAACGAACGACGCAAACACCACGGACAGGCAACACTTGTCCGGAACCTGTCCGGACACCGGAGACATCGCCTACAGGGCCGAGCATATTGAAGGCCTCACGAGAGGCAATCATGTGATGCGTGGCCCCAGAGTCAATGATCCAGGTCTCAACAGGGTCCTGGACACGGGTCGCGAGATCGCTAACGGTCACATGGCAACAAGCGAGGGACGCAAACGCGGTAGAAGGAGGCGCAAAACGAGACTGCCAATTGTCAAGCCACGCAATGTCGTCAAGGAGGGGGTCAGAGGGGACCATGGGAGACGAACGAGACAGACGAGGAGACGGAACACGACCGCAGCTCAGTCTCAGTCATGCAGGGCTGGGCAGGGAGGCAGGAGGTGGCGCAACTCGCACTTCCCTGGGGAGGAGGGCGAGGCAGGCCAAGCTGGAGCGTGATGAACTGCTCCAGCTGACGCTCACGGGAGGACGCCCCGAGAGTGTAGACGGAGTGCAGAGTGATGGCTCCAGAGCCCGGGTAGTAGGAGGACTAAGCCGGCGAAGGAAGCGGAGGCGTCGACGCCTGTGGGTAGTACTGCTACGGCGAGGGTGGCAGTGGGACAGGCGGAGCTGTCGGAGTGGCAGGGCTTCCGGACGAGGTCGGAGTGGAAGGGCCAGCATCAGTGACGGCGGCAGAGGCAAGACGGCGCTCCCGCTGGCGACGCATGGTGGCGATGACGCGCGCCTCGTCCGTTGGGAGCAGGCACATGTACCACCCGTGCCCGGGCTGACCATAGTTGTGGCAGACCGAGCTACCACTGCTGGACCCGGTCGACGACTGCTGCTGCTGCTGCTGCGGCGGACCCTTGCCTTTCTTGTTCCGGCTCTTCTTCTTCTTCTCCGAAGACGATGAGGTAGCTGTGGCGGTGGAGGCGACCGTCACGGAGGCAACGATAGGGGAGACAACGACAGGGGATGCAAGGGCCTCCGTGCAGTGGAGCTGGGACTCCTGGCAAGCTTCCTCGATGCGGAGGAAGAGCTCATATGCCCAGGGCATGAGGGTGGCCTGGGCCGCCATGGTGGAGAGGACGTCCTGGGGGTAGTGTACGAAGACGTCCGCGTACGCGCTGGTGGCGCCACGCTTGATGGTGAGGAGCGCGGACAGAGGGGGCGGAGCAGATTTTCCGAGACGACGAAGGATGTCCTCTGCCCGCTACCAATAGGCAGTGACCGTCTCGGTCTCCCCCATGTGCAGGGAGTTCAAGTCCCGGAGCAGACGGATGATCTCAGTGTTGCTGGACAGGCGATGGGGCCTGGTGAGGACATGCCATGCAGCTGAAGGGTCTGGGATGTCGCCAGCAGTGAAGTCGCCGAGGAAAGGCTCTAGGGCCAGGCGGGAAGCTGGAGGGGCGACTGGGACAAGGGCACAGACGGCACGACCAGCGTCATACAACTGGTCCTCCTGGGTGGAGTCGTAAGGGAGGGTGTAGTATGCCCACAGACCCTCACCTTGCGCCCAGATCCGGAAGCTGAGCTCCCAGCTCCGGAACTGCTCGCCGGCCTGAAGCGGCGGCGGCGGTGTCTCAAAGTCCTTCTGCCTGCGGCCGGTACCCAGAGTGGGGCCAAGGATAGAGGTCACTGTCTGCCGCTGGCGCTGAGTCTGTTGTTGTGCCAGGTAGTACGTGGCAGCAAACACAACTAGACTAGCATGCCCAGGAGGGACAAAGGACGGTAGCACACTGGAGGCAGTCTGGGCGGCTACTGGCTGTAGCGCTGCAAGCTGCTGTGTCAAGGCGGCGAGCTGTTGCTGAAGAGCAGCGAGGGGGTCGGGATTGCCGCCAACGACACCAGTGGGCTGCTGCTGCTGCTGCTGCTACTGCTGCTGCTGCTGCTGTTGCTGCTGTTGCTGCTACTGCTGCTGCTGCTGCTGGTGCTGCTGCTACTGCTGCTGCTGCTGCTGCTGCTCCTGCTGCTGTTGCTGCTACTGCTGCTGCTGCTGCGGCTGCTGTTGCTGCGGCTGCTGCTGCTGCAGCTGCTCCTGCTGCTGCTGCTGCTGCTGCTACGGCTGCTGCTACTACGGCTGCTGCTCCTGCTGTTGCGACTGCTGCTGTTGCTGTTGCTGCCGCTGTTGCTGTTGCTGCAGTCGCTGTAGAAAAGGGGGGGTAGGGGTCCCTCCAACAGAGGAGGACCCCTCCTCACCGGGGCTACCAGCCATGGTGTAGTGTTTCCCCCCCCCCCTTTTGTTGTTTTTTTTTTGGTTGAGTGCTGCTGATGTTAGCAGTGACGTCAGCCAAGGATGGCTGACGTCAGCAGAGGCTATTGCGTGTGTGCAGTGCTACTGGTTTCCCCCTTGTGTTTGTGTTTTTTTTTGTTGATGATGTCAGCAGTGACGACAGCAGTGACGTCT
>SZWC01002196.1:179691-190997 GCA_023375785.1 Penium margaritaceum
ACCAGCAGCATCGCCACTGGGACCAGCTCCAGAAACACCGGCGCAACAAGCACCAGCAGCACCACTCACGTCGTACTGGCGGGTGATGGGCGTCATGTACGGCGTGAGTCTCCAGTCCACGTAGGACAGCGGCGCCACGCTGGCGTAGCGGAACTGCGTAGAGTTAATTGACGCAACGCTGGGGCCCTTGTTGAATGATATTGACGCGCCCAGCGACCGCCACCGCGCGTCACCGCCCCCGTCCAGCTCGCGTCGCGCTCCCGAGCCGCCACGCGCCTCGTCCTCGTGAGGCGGCTCCGTGTCCAGCAGTGAGCCAAGAGGGAAGAGGTTGGCAGGGTTAGAGATGGCCCGGCGCGCCACCATGTCCCGCGTGCGCTCCATCGCTATCTCGAACATTGTGGCGGTGCGGCTACCCTGGTTTTGCTGCTGGTGCATTGGCGATGCGGATGACGAGGGGCAGGGAGTGGAGGCGAGGGCAAGGACTAAGTAGGAGAGGACGAGGCAGGAGAGGGAGGCGAAGGGCTTACGGTTTGCCATGGGGGCAGGCTTTTTCGCGTTTCTCTGTCTCCCCCCCCTCTTTTCCTCTATCCGTCAATCGGTCTCAGAAGAGGAAGCTTCACCTAAACTTGTAACCTTGAAATCTCTGGGCGTCCTTTGTCCTTGGTCCGGTAGCCCGTATAGCAGCTTGTGGTCACTGTGGGGAGGAAGAGAAAATGAGGGGAGAGGGGGCTAAGTGGATACGCTCAATGTGAGCGGGGATTGGCGGCCGCTCAGAGTTCGATTGCTGCTTCTTGACACTACGGCATGCTTTGCTAAGCGGAAAGTGAGGCAAACAGAGAGGGTAGTGAATTCTCAGAAGCAACACGTCGAAGAACCTGGGCTTGCGCTGCGTTTAGGGCGTAGTGAGGGACGAGAAACCTTGCAACAAAGCATAGCGTGCGGCATGCATGAGAACCTGTAGGTGGGTGAGAGCCTAGTGCTCGCTTCATCGTCAAGCCAGGGCGTGCAGGTTGAGAGAGAGAATCCGCGTTCAGAATCAAGAGGAATAGAACATGGCTCGGGGCTATCGGTACACAAAGGACCACCTACGTGGCTGGGATGGCGACGCCCGGGGGGTGCTGAGAGCTGCCGCGAACTGACTCGCTCTCACAAGCCGCTTTCCTCTTTCGCTGTAGAAGTCGTTCTAAGTCGACCGACGATAAATCGAACTAGGAATAGACATAAGAGCGTGAGTGTGATCAACCGCACCTCTCTATGCAATGCGTCATCATTTACAGACCAGACAAAAACATAAGAACAAAAGGCCCAAAAAATATATTAACGATTTTTCTTCAAGTAACCTCCGTCCTATGCCACTTTAACGTAAAACTGTTATCCGCAAGACTTTCTCATTTACCTTGTTGAATCACAAAGCGTTAACATTTTTAACGGGTATGCACGGGCATTTTCCTGAGAAAAACAATCCGATGAAGCCGAATCGATGCCGACTGTTCCTGGATGGAACTCGACTGAAAAGGCCACAAATGGGATCCACTTGCCACGTGGAAGATGCGTCACACGTCGGTTTTAAGAACCGTCAATGAGGGATTATTGTTCGACAGAGGCTAGAGGAGACGTCCGTCACATTCGCTGACCACTCTTTTGACCAGACAGAAGACACCGCTCTTAGATGAGAGCGAAAAAATCACACACATCTCGCCAGGTGTTGAGAACGTGCGCAGGCAACAGGAACGACCTCACTGTCGTCGTCTGCGGATGAGGCGGCCAGCCTGGCGAGAGAGGCAACTCGTTTTCCACACGAATGAGGTGGACAGTCGGTCAACGTGCGCTTTGTCGTCGAAGGAAAGGATCGGTGAAGCACGGAAGGCGGCGCGCTACTGATGGCATCGAAAAGTACACTCCGCACGGAGCGGATGATGAAAAGCTTACAGCGAGGTCGTGCCCGTGCCTGCAGCCAGCTGGCGTGGCCAGCAGCATGCCGATGCCGATCACTTCAAGGTACGCTTACAGTTCATTTGTGAAAATCTTGATTTGAAGGACTCTTCACATGTCGCACTATCAAACTCGTCGGCAAAACGATCTCAGAGTTCCTTTCACGAAAACAGCGCGTGAATAGATTTTGAGAAGGAGCAAAGGTATCGAAGCCGACATGCTTATCGCAAGCACCAACCTTCAGAGGCTTCCCATTGTTGAAAATGTAGCGAATGCACAAGAAATAGATTGGGGACAGCAAAATGGCCCGACGCTCGAAATCGGTCAACGCATAGCTGAGGGGGCAGAGGTCCGCATTCCCTTGAGCAATTTGACCATTCAGCAACGGTTTTTGAGGAGCGATCTGGACTGGAAAAGAAACAGGAAGTAATAATCCAAGCAAGGTAAGCTGTAGATATACCGCGGGAAGTAGCGCTCGGGAAAAAAAGCAATGACTCTACGACAAATGCGAAGGAACACAACATTACACACCTTATAAGTTGGTTCTGCTGCTATTGATCAACAGGAACACCCAATCGCTGATCGCGGTGAGACCCGAACACGCAAAAGGTCGAGAACCCTTAAGCTGGCTCTCGTTCAGTTCAATTAAGCGCCTATTCATCTACTGTTAAGAGGACACGCTACATACGTGGCAGCGCTAGTGTGGTAAAGGATTAAGAGTTCTATGTCCATTATTTCGGACGGGGCTTATGCAACTCCTGTTCAGACCGTTCACCAACAGCCATCCCACTCCCACGGCTGGCAGGAATTCTTCGGCAATTAGTCTACGTGAAGATGGCAATAGTAGATAGAAAAATGCCTGTCGAGCATCGTTGAGAATTAGCAAGAAAGTGACCATATGTATTTCACTCTGATTTGCAACGCGCAACAGGACGAGCGAAGCTCACGAAGATCAAGATACTCAAATAAAAAGACAAGAACCGCACACCACAATCAAACCGGTAAATTTGGTCATCATTAAAAACGATTTCATAACCATGCCCGCCTTTCATCATTGTAATTCATGGCAGGAAAGAGGAATTCCTTGCTCACAACACAATTCTAAAGAACACAACACAAACCACCTCAAGAATCAGCTTTCATAACGGAGAAAAAAAAGAACAAAGCCTAAACCTTACTAAGCTAAAAAAATAAGGAAAGAAGAAAAATCATAGAAACATTCGTTATATCAATGCCAAAACAATATGTCACATAAGAAAAAAAAACTTTCAAGCAAATGACGACAAAACAAGGTTATCTAAAGGACTAAGTGGGTCATACTCAAAACCTGATAGCAATGACCCAGAAAAAGAAAATGTACACAAAAACATGTCCTATTCCAATAAGAATAAAATCAGAACTATAAATATGATTAAGATTCTCACATATTCAATTAAGATCGACGATTATCTTACATAATATATTACTTCAGTTTCATAATGAACATTGTATCATACATCATTCCTTCCAGCATCGAAGAATGCAAGAATCCAAATCTATTATTTACTCAACATCTATAGGCAGAGCATGTCAAATGAAAAATCCATTCATAATCATGAATGCAAAGATTTACAAGAAATATGCTCTAAAATATCCTAGAAATTATGTACACAGTATCAAAATAATATATTTCAATCATAAAAAAATCATAATAATTACATGTTGAACACGTTGTGATCAACGTTAATGCCTCAGAGCTAAAGAAGTGCATTCACTCTACTTGAGTAACTTAATTTTCCCATTACAATTATGTTTCACATGCATGAAGTAAAATCACAACCTTATAAATCATATATATTTAAAAATAAACTCAATACACTTCTAAATTCCCTCTATCATAAGAGAACAATTACCATAAAATGAATGATGTTTGCTTATTAAATGATAAACATATGTTAATTTCAAGTTTTTCTATTGTAACCAAACACTAAAATCAACATTAAATTGACATTTTGTGGATACTATATTCAAATCCTTACTCAACTTGAAAACGGACCTCCTTACTTCTTCAGGTAATCCATTCCATAAGGTCTCTGAGTACAATAATTTGTTCTCAAATGCATAAGGAAGGCAAAATGTAGTGCATTTACCTCTAATAATTGGTGGCTTCTAAAATGAATTAATACATATCCACCAAGCTGATGAAGCGCTCTAGCTTATTGTAAAACTACATGAAATGTGAACATCGTGCGTACACAGCATCAATAAACTCATAAAAAATACTTGTAAACCTCCATTATTGTAATTCAATGGCACGCACCATTCAAGTGGACCTTCATGAACCAATTTCATGTACTCACATGGAAAAATTCCCCATTCTTTGAGAAATGTATGAAAATCAAGAATAATCTTAGCCAAGCTTCAACTAAAGATGAATTTAAGGAAATGAATCCTTCTTAAATGCAACTTTACCTAAACACAAAAAGGGACTAGTTTCAAAATAAATAATAATCTTATGAAGGGGGCAAAAACACCAAGAAAGAAAATGAACCCAACTATCAACCAATTCACAAACATTCAGTGGACAATATGCATTTACTTAACATATATATTGATATCTTTCAAAATTTTCAAATGTTTTCATGCATGAGGTATTTAATATTCACAAAATTATCCTCTTAAAGATCCTTAACTATCTAATACAAATCTCAAAATGACTGACAACTTGAATACAGGCAGATTCACTAACCATTCTACATAAAGATTTTACAAAAGAGACTTGTATGCAATAGTTACTAATTGCAAATTTTATTCCACTCTAAGTGCTTGGAATATCGAGAAACTACATGTTGTTCATGTCATAACAACCTTACATAAACAAAAACCTTGACTATGTTCAATAATTTGAAACCTCAATCAACAATGTTATGTTAGTTGAAACTAAAGAGATATGAGGATGATGTTTATAATAATCGTAATCCATACATCACTTCAAATAAAAATAATAGGCATGAAAATATCACATATGTACTAAAAATAATGGAATAAGTTTTTTATGTAGCATTAAATGTTGCAAAATATGATCATTGCAAGGTTCTTTTATCCTCGTATTCATCTTGAATATGTCTTCTACAAGAGGAATTATATCTTCCTACAAAACAACCTAGTTCAAAAACATCTCAATGGAACTATGATCAAGTGTTTCAAACACATCATCATTTTTTAAGAATATCCATATCAATATTTATGCACATGTTGGGTTACAATAAATATGGAACCAGTATTCAATGTTCTCTTTAAAAAAAGAGAAAAAAAATCATTAAAAGTATCAAATCATCAAGTATTATTATGAGTTTCATTCATTTATAATTACAAAAAAACTTGACGTAGTTATTTCTTCGAAAATGGATATAAATATTACTCCATGATTACGTACAAACTAAATTTTTTTCAATGAAAAAAAACAATCATTTTTGCGTGGTTGGTTAAATTATAATAATAATAATAATTGGCTAAACTCTGTTCATTTGCTTAAAAAAATATTTTTAAGAAATTCATTTCAATCATTTCTAATTATAATTTGAGTTGCAATGTTTGATTAAATCATTGTTTGGAATTAACTTTTATGAATTGATGATACCATATGAAAATACGACTATGGAAATGAGTATAAAACCATATATTTCATATCTTTCAGATATGACTTTCATCACTTAAAATGTTTTATGATGTGTTGATTTATTTTCAAAATTATTATGTAATATCATGAATGAATTTAATCTTTTTCTACCATGAAAACCATCAGAACTTTACATAATGAATCATCATAAGAAAAGTAAAAGGACTAACCTTGTTATTTTTAAATGTTTTTCCTATACAACATAATGCAAATATCCCTTATGTGCATGAATATGCTTTGAAGAACTTAAAATTATAATGTAGTTTATTACACCTTAACATGATCATAATACTACATTCTACTAATAAGAAATTTTAACATACTCTTTTCCTAGCTTTCTAACATAGAAACCCATACATTATATACTTCTATTCATAATTTTTTCTTAATTTATTTATTTCAATGTACAAATTTTGTGGGTAAAAAATGATGGTTTCCGACCCCATAAAAATTTCCTAACTTGGCTACTATTGTCATACATTTTAAAACATGATTTCAATTACTAAAAAATTTATTCACATCTAACATTGAATTTTCAACATGGAAATTCTTACAAGGATGAGTATTCTTATGCATTAATAGGTCGAGTTCAAAAATGTATTTTGATTTCCTATTCATAAAGAGAATTAGGTACGAAGTAAAATTGAGGAATCAAGAGGGCTACATATAACATTTAATCATAAACAATTTTATTCACTTATTGTATTACATAAAATATGATATTCATAGAACCTCTACATAATAACAAGACAAATAACCAAACAGTATTGTAATCAGCAAACAATGTTACACCAAGTGGTAAAAAAACGTTCACTTTTATGTGATGATACATTGCTTTTAGGTTTTTGAAGAGTGGAAGAATATGTCATTCTTATAAATCTTTGCATTACAATGAGAAACATGAGTAACTTTATGAAGGAAATGTGAAAAGAATATGGAAAAGTTTTGAAATACACCTCAATGCTTTACACTTTATGTCTTATATTGAAGTAATTTGTATAAGGGTATATTAGTTTAAAAATTGAATTTTTATTGTTGAATGTAGGACCGCACAACCTCTTATGAGAAAAAGTGCTTTTCAAAAAAATGCGTTCCTAAAATTGAATCCTAAAAATTGGTAAGAACTTACGTATTTCTTATTAACCATTATTGTGATAATGATTAAAATATATATTTAGAATTATCATTTCTACATGCTTTTTGGGTTTCATGACTAAGTTTAAATGTTTCATTGGTCAGTAATACATTAAAATGTATTTCTCATGTCAATAGAAATAATGAAAACGAAACATCCATGAGAAATAGTACTACATTTTTATTGAGAATTTGAACATTTTCCAGAGAATGAATGCTAAAACATGACATGTGAGCATGCGTTTTACAAATTCCATGAAATTAAGTATAATGAAATCATATGAATGTATAATGCTTCTAATCATGTAGACATGTTGATCAAATGGTGAGAAAAAATCATTCTTCTTTTTCTTGAGATTTTCTTATGAAAATGGCTTTGGATGTTATCTTATGATGGACCATTCTTAAACTCGATGTAGATAATATTCTACGTATGTTGAAAGTATGAAGACATTGTAAAGACACTTTTCTTCGATAAAATGAGTTATTTAATATTGGAAAGATAAAAGAGAACATTAGAGTAGATATTCATTTTAAGAGAAATATTTAACATGATAACATAAACGAATCATTTAAACCTTAGGAAACATGTTAGTAATTTACTTAATCCAAAATATCTCTTCAAATGTAATTTTTGACAAGGATAATGATAGTGAAAGATTATGCATTTTCTTAAACAGAGGGTTTATAAATTTATTTGAATTATATGTTGCATATTTGAAATTTAAGTTTTTAAGAAGACTCATTGATTAATGTTTGAGGAAGATTGATGGTTGTCAATTTATACCTTAAGAATCATAAATTTGATTACAATTTCACCGTATAATAACTCATTTTTTTAGTCATACACAGTTGAAACATGTTAAGAATAATATCACCACTCTTTTCATGATGTATTTTACAGTTTTCATCACGACATCTACGCTAGGTAGTTCATTGCATATGTACATAATGTCATAGTGAAGTGTTTCTTCAACCTACACCTTCATGTGTAGATGTTTGAACAAGTGGAATCCTCGAAAGAAAAGATTATCTAACTTCTTTACCTGTTTCAGACATTGTTATATCCATGAAAACATGGAGAAGGATTGATTCGAAAATGAAGACAGGATCTATACTTAGGTGAAATCATAAGGCCGAATATGTATTTCTTTACCTTTAAGTCGGGGTGAAGGTTTTCTCATTGTCGTCACGTGGGTTGATCTATGCTTGTGCCTTTTGAAAAAGGGTTGATTTCGAAATATCATTTCGACCCGGCGATTGAAACCACGGTTTCTCTGAAGCTCGTCGATGATGTCAGAAGGTACAATTTCTTCGCCGTTCTGCATACGAGACATCAGAGGGAAGTGCTAACCTTAGTGTTTCTTGTTGAGTGGAGGGCATTCTTAAGGGGCAACGGAATGACGTGTCCAGTGCACTGTAACGGCAGGTTTCCTTTGTTCTTTTCACCTGTAGGACCCCTGGGCTCCAGGGCACATGCTTTGTTGCGTTTCCTGAGCATGAGGCTGTTACTACAGCCTCGCGTGTTGGAACTTCGTCGCTTTGGCCGCGGCCAAAGAACGCCGCTGACGGGGGCGAAAGAGGAGTCCAAGGGTTCATGATGTAACAGGATATTGCGCGTGAAAGGATATCGGGCAATTTAGCTGACATATCCCCTACACCATGAACGTAAGCCTGATATATCCAACGATTGAATATTGTCAAACATCGAGGCTGATATGCCGAACGGAGCGCAGATCGTGAGCTACTCGAATTTCTGGAGCAGAACACGCTTAATCAATTGCGAAAATTGAGAACTGTATGATTAGCGGTAAGTGTACTCCGATGGCGGGTGCCGAAATGACCGAGTTGGTTTTTTCCACACATCTCTCACTTGTACTCTGTTGTGTCCTCTCCGCTTGTGTACATCGGCGTGTAGATGAGTGAAGGCGAGACGCGACACAGCTCAAGTGTCGTCCAGTGAAGCCCACGCACGCTGAGGCCTACACGTAGTTTGTTGGAGCCTCCTCCCTCCAACATGCTCAGCTCCATCGGCAGACCTCCTCTAAAGTCCTCCCGATGGCAGGCACTGTCTTTGCATATGCTATCTGCACATGTGCAACGCCATTTTTGACAGCACTGATGTGTTCGCAGCGCTAGGGTCATGCCTAGGGTCCAAGTTTCATGATTTTCTAGCACTGTTGGTACCCGGGAATAACGTAAACGCTAACTGGGTTTAAGTAGCCATAACTCCTCACTGTTATTTTTCTAGCTCATTCTGACGACACGACTGCCTTTGCACCATGTGCATGATGGTATGGTATAGTTTTCAGGCAAAACGAACAACGCCCCCGTTTTGGGCTGCCTGTTACTGTGTGTGTCGTACACAGCTTACGGTGACCCCTCGGCTCATGTCAATTCACGTGCAGATCCCTGAGACTGGCAACGGCGGCAGCCCGTGGCGACGGGCGCCCAGAAGACTTCCGTATTTTGTAGACTCGTGCTATGTCAGAGCACGTAGGCATGCAGCCTATCAGGATGTAGATCTTGTCGACATGGCCCTTCTGGTTCAAACGGCTCGTCGTTCTGACATGTCTGCAGGGAATTGTGACCAAAACTGTGTTTTTGCCACTGTTTTGTCTTGCTAGAAAAATAGCGTCGTGTGTGTGTTTGTGCATCCACTAGGTCCGTGGCACTATTTAGGTTGGCCAGACCTCAGTTGTCATTTCTCTCTGCATATTTCAACTTTTGCAGCTTCTGACACTTGTGTTTGTGTCCCTAGCCAACCCCTTGCTGTTCTCAATTCCACCTATGTGTGCTAGTGAGTCAGCTAGCTGGCTTGAGTTGCCACGCTAGCGACAGCATTGCTAGGAGCTGTTCTTACTTGGTATCAGAGCCGCGAGCCAGTGCTCGCATAGCTGCCCAGCAGAGACGCAGCAGCCGAAGAAGTCGCGAGCAACCGCAGCCGTTGCCTTGAGGAGCAGCAGCAGCAGTGCCCACGGTCTCGGCGGAAGGTCCTGGGAGGGCCCACCACCACTTCGACCGTTTTTTATAAAATCCGCGGTCAATCCGCGGTCGTTCCGCGGTGCTCCGCGGTGACAAAGCATCCGCGGCGGACGCGCCAACCGCGCGACCGCGTCGGAACACGCGTCGAGTGCCGCGGAGGCACTCGGCGTTCCGCATTCGCCACCTCGCGGTGACGTTGCCAGTCCAGATCCGCGGTGTTCTGCGGATCCGCGCAGCTCCGCCGCAGCTCCACCTCCGCGTAGCTCCACCTCCGCGGCCGTTCAGGAAAACATCGGCGCTGCTCGCCGCGGACCTGCGACCGCAGAGCTGCGGGTGCGGAACGTGTCGACCGCGGACCTCAGCAGCCCGCCGTATTCTACACCGGCACGACCGCGGTGACCGCGGTCATTGAAGGTGAACCGCGGTAAACCGCGGTACTCCGTGGTCATCCGCGGTAATCCGCGGTGAGCTTCCGCGGTGAAGTTCACCGCGGAAGGTATACGTGGAAACGCTCCACGGAGGAGTTCCGCGGGGAGGAAGTTCCGCGGAAGGGCAGATCCGTGGAGACGCTCCGCGGAGGACTTCCGCGGTGGAGAAAACAGGGGAGGAAACCGGTTGCCATGCCGAAGCAAACCTCCTCCGGTATGGCTGCCGACGCAGCTGCGGAGGGCAGCGCCGTCAGCGGTCAACGTCGACCACCGCCATCATCACCACAGCGGCAGCAGCAGTCGCAGCAGCAGCAGCAGCAGCCGCCACTACAGCAACAGCAGCCACTGCAGCAATAGCAGCAGCAGCAGCAGCGACAGCAGCAGCCACTGCCACAACACCAGCAGCCACCGCTGCAGCAGCAGCGGCCGCCGAGCCCGACTACATTGTCGCGCCAAGTGCGCGCACTGGCGGACCTACAGGCGGAGAGCCGCGATACCTTGACGAGGCAGGTGGCCGAACTACAGGATATGATCACGGGCTTGTAGCCCCAGCAGCAGCAGTAGCAGCAGCAGCGTCCGTCGACTGACCCGAGCGAGGACCACCTTGCCCACGGCGGTAATGGTGATGAAGTCGCAGAGAACCTCTCCGACTCCGGCGAGGAGGGCGAGGAAGAGGTGCTCCGAGCGCGCCTCATCCGCCTGGAGGCGCGTCGCAGAGCGCGTGATGCCAATGCAGCCCTCCAGGGCACCAACTCCAGCTCCAACGCTGACCCGAGCTCATCTCGCCGCCCACTGAGCTTTGAGGAGCTGGCTCTGCGGGCCCGCCTGGGTAAGGGAATTGCCTCCTCGATGCCTGGCCCCGCAGTGGCTTCGGCCGTTGCCCTGCCGACGGTCAAGCCACCCAAGTGGTTTGAGTCAGACCCGCCCGTCTTCCGGACTGGGAACGACTTCAAGTCCTGGGAGCCACGCTTTCGCATGTGGGCCATGAGCGAGGGAGTCCTCCCCTACTACCTCGCACCATATCAGGCGTCTGACCCCGCTCAGACACACATGGCAGTCCGCGCAGCTTCCGGCCTGATGAAGGCCGCCCCGGACTTCACCAAGGACTTCAGTCGGTTCCTTGGCGATTCGCTGACCGGCTCAGGAGCTAACCCTTGCGCGGCATGGGC
>SZWC01002196.1:198065-223915 GCA_023375785.1 Penium margaritaceum
GTTTTTTTTTTTTCTATTAATTTACTTTTTAGTGTGGCTTGAGGCCACTACCGTCGGCTGACGACGGGAACCACTGTAGCAACAGCCGCCACGAGAATCGCAGCAGCAGTAGCAACAGCGAAGGTGGCTTGAGGCCACAACCGTCTGTTGACGACGGCACCCGGTGCAGCATCAGCGGCACCGAAGGCAACTTGAGGTAGCACGTTGTGATAATTGCGCCATGGTCACCGGGTGCAACATTGTAGCAACACTGCGGCTGAGGTTGTCGCCTTGACTGACGACATCGCAGCCTGTCTGAGAGACGTTATTGCATTCGTATCCCTCTACGCGGTGCTTTGCACCACCAGGGTCGAGTGTGTGAGATTATCACCTACGCTCAGCTCTCGAAATGAGCTGTGCAGCGTGGCCATGGGTTTTGCCATTGCCGTGGTCTACGCCTGAGCCTCAGGCGTGGCAGCCGCCACAGGTACAGTGGTCGATGCAGCAGTGGCACGAGTCTCACTTGTCCTCAGGGTTTTTGTGTTATTACTGTCGAGATAGGCAGCATGGCTGGCACTAGTGCCGACAGCGCCCTCCTGGGTGGCATCCCTCCTGGATACAATCCTCTCCACCTCCTCCTTCAATGGATACGTCACCGAGTGATGCCACAATGCTTCTGAGTGGGGATATGGCCGTCCTACACATGGAGGTCCGGAACCTCCAGCGCATGGTCCAGCAGCTCCTTGACCACGTGACTTCCGAGCGAGCTCCCAAAACGTCGCAGGTGTCGCCTCCCACTTCATCCTCATCTTCCTCCCGATTTTGCATCCCGTCCTCTGACGGTGCTAGTATACAGGATCTCTCATCTACATCCGTCGCCCTACGCTCCGTCTTGGATGCTGTCGGCATCATACCGACAGACGGACCCTCAGCCCCTCGCCGTACCGCTCGTTCTTGCACTCTTCGTGCACAGCGGCGAGCTGCTCGTCTTGCACAGCGCGCACAGGCAGCACCATCAGACGCGGTTGTGGGAGGATTCTCTGGTGACGAGACCCCCTCGTCTCCTGTCCACGGATTGGTCTGCAGAGTCCCCACAACTCCTGCCGATGTGTCTATCGTGGAGGGGATGGTTTGTCCGCTGACGATCGCGGCGGAGCTCGGCATTGGTGAGGTGATTGCTCTACAGCGCAGGATGATTGAGGCGGATGACGCTACACAGTAGACACAGCTAGCAGAGAGTTTGGCGGGGGGAGACGTTTGCCCTGATGGAGACCCTTCGTTGTAGGAGGATTGGTCCAACGTTGAGTCTGAGTCGGGGATGGAGATGGTGTTTGTTGATACTCTGGCGGATGACATGACGACAACTGATGCAAGAGCTGCGCTTGACGGTGTGCGCTCTCCCGCGGTAGCTGGTGTGGAGACAGATGCCATGGTGCCAGGAGCAGCAGCAGGAGCATGCGATAGAGATGCTAATACTCGGCCTCCAGCAGACGCCCAGGTGGTTCAGACAGATACTGCTAGGCAGCTGGAGCACGTGATGGACCACCAAGACGAGGCAGACTTCCTCTATGAGGATCACTTGTCCGTTGTGGAGTGGTCGGACGCAGGGTTTGAGGCAGATGTAGAGGCCGAGTGCGCTGTCGTTCTTGCAGTAGCCGAGGCACGAGCACGAGATAGCCCCTCGGTGACAGCAGACGTCCGCGTGTACAACATGGAGGATGCAGAGCGAGCTTCAGACATCCGACACCTCGCTGCCCTGACCGGTGTCGTTGCCACCACGGCGGTTCCAGCCAAGGACACCGCTACTCTCGTCCGAGCAACAGTTCCTGTACCCAAGCACCTATGCTCCACGGTCGACGAGCACGAGGCAGTGGTGGCTCGAGCGGAGGCGCACGTGCAGAGTCTCATGGTCAAGCTCCGGGAGGCCAGCAGCCGCTGTTACACCATGGATGTTCCAGCACGACGGGCTGTCGAGGAGTGTGTGGAGGATGTACACAGGCGTCTCGAGGTAGCTGAGTGGCCTCTACAGGATGCACGTCTAAGACAGGCGGACCTCCAGCAGTAGGTGGATGATGGGCTACGCACCAGGGGTCATGAGGAGCACTACGGCACTCACCGCACCTTCGATGGCCACGACGTCACCGCGGATGTAGCTGTACGTACACATGACGACGTCTGCCTAGCACCTGATGACCGAGCGACAGGTGTGTAACTTAGCAGCAGGTGCCTTCGGACCAGCCGTTCATACAGTCCCAGACGACTTACGTGGCTATTCATTGTCTTGCACTACCGCTCTACCAGCACTTCGTGACCTGGTGGCACTTGAGTCGACGACTGACGCACAGGACGTCGACTTGTGCGATGAGCTGGCGCAACTCCACTCTTTCCTGCGGGGTGAGACCACGAGGCTGCTGGAGGCTCTGGCTCGTGCCAACATGCACACGATCGAGGTCCACCGTCAGGTTCGTTCCGCGACTGACCGCCTACATGCCGCAGATGTAGCCAGCCGGTCGGCTGCCGCGTCAGAGCTCGTCGAGCTCCACACGCGCCTCGACGCTGCGGAGGCCGCGAGGCGATATGGAACTGAGTAGTTGGAGGCCATACAGCAGGCGATTGTCTTGGAGGAGGCCCTCAGCGCTGCACCAGTCACATCAGCAGATGACGACATCAGTGACGATAGCGAGGACGATACCAGCGATGACAGCACTCCAGGTTGAGGCTCTGTGGGAGTACATCTCACAAACATCGTCGTCACCCTTGCTATTGTAGTGTAGGGATATGTGGCCATGGGGGAGCCGTGCTCCCTCGTCAGGGATTTCGTTAGGACCAGCCATCCGCTTTGCCCGTGTTGTCAGCCTCTACAGTCCAAGGGGGTTGTTGGTGTGTGGACTTTGGCCTGACACTCTTTTTGAGGATAGCGAGGTTACTTGGGGTCCGACACGATGCTAGGGTTGAGGTTATGCTGGTCCAGACCCGCGCACCTGGTGAGTTCTATCGGTGTGACGTGGAGACCCATTTCCCACATGTGTTATGTATGATGTATGCATGATGCGGTCGAGACCCGGACACCCGGAGACATTTTCCGGGGTCACAAGGAGGCCTTGTTTCTCTGTCTCTCTTCCATGATGTTTGACATGTAGGTGTGTGATTGATTTCTTGCATGGTCGAGACTCGGGCATTTTGTGGGATATACCATTGTCACGAGGAGACCTTGTGCTGTAGTATGCTTGATTGGTGCTCGCCATGATTAGTTTCCCAAGCCATCCTGTCCTGCCTTTGCTCAGCCATTGTGGTTTTGACGGATGTGTCGGCCAGGGGGAGTGTTGGTGTGTGTGGCTTCTACCCGTCACGAGCCACAGACGTGGCAGCTACGGGTGCACCCGAAGCAGTGAGCGGCGGCCGCATTGGAGATCGTGACGACTCGACGGGACTCCGGATCTTCCAGGGACTTATCCACCAGCTACGACATGACTGGTGTGACGCAGACAATGCGTCTCTACAGCCTGACAAGCTGGTCTGCCGTTGCTGGACTTTTCTCGGTGGTCGAGACCCACGCACCCGGTAGCCTATACCGGTGCGATGAAGAGACCTGCAACTTTCTGTGTGCGTCCTGTTGTGGAAAGCACACGCTGATGTCTCGGTACTGCACTCGCACATTTATGGGTGCTCTTAGTGCAGTTCAGAGTGCTCTAGAGGTTTCTCGGTGGACAGGCCATTTTGGCCGATTTCATTGTTTGCTTGCTATCAGTGTCTGAATGATGCAAACCCACCTTGCGTGGGTCCGTTCCGTACAGCTCATCGTTCTGCACGTTCTGGTGCAGACATCGGGTGATTCCGACACATGAGCAGTGAGTTACGGCCAAAATTGTGTTTTTAGGCCAGTTTGAGCAGGTACGAAAACACCGCCGCCCCTAGCGACTCTAGGCGGCCAGCAACTATTTAGGCTGGTTGTTTCTCATTTGTCATTTCTCTCTGCATGTGTTTATGAATGGAAGCACATTTGACACTGAGTCTTGTCGTCTGGCCAAAATCTTACCGTTTCGCGTCCGACCTGTGTTGACGCCGCGAGCTGACTGAGCGCTGACGCCCAGTCAGTGACAAGCATGCTAGGAAGTTTCCTAGAATCTTCTCACCCCATGCGTTAAAAGGGAAGCTATTGGGCCCCGCTACCACGGGGCTCGGCAGGTGCCTGCGCAAAGATAAACTCTAAAACCCCGGGTGTAATTAGGGGGTGGGTTTGTCCATTGTTTGTATATCAAATGAGGCTATTAAGTTTGACAAAATGTAAAATAAAACAAAATGGAATTTTCGACTCCCCACTGATGGAGTGGGGATTCTTGCGGACGCCCGTCGGCCGGAAATACCCGACAAAGTCCCCCCCCCCCAACTCCCCCTCGCCTCTCGATAGCCCGCCGGCCGCCAGTTCCATCGCGGCCCTCAATCGCGAGGGCCTTGATTGACGGGCGGGTGGGTGGACACGTGGGCTACGAGAGGCGAGGGGGGGGTACTTGGGGACGGGTGCGGCGGTTGACGAAGTGCCGACCGACTGATGTCGGCCGGTAGTCTCCCCCTCTTCCCCTACCCCCCCCCCATGCTATCGCGGCCCTCCATCGCGAAGTCCGCGATGGAGGGCCGCATTCTAGCGCGGCATGACCGATTTCGCCATGCTTAAGCAGCAACATGCGTCGCTGTTTGAGCATGTTGAAAATGGGGGGCGGATAGGGCTTATTATTGGCGGACAGGGGCTTGGTCATTCCGACGGAGGGGTACATGAGGCTTATTGTTCCGGCGAAGGGGCAAATTAGGCTTATTGTTCCAACGGAGGGGTACATGAGGGTCATGGGTGACAAAACAGGGTGGAATCGGCATTTTCACCATTTTCTGATTGCCTTAGAAGCTGAGTAACAAGCTCTAAAGCGCTGGGGGACAGCTAGAAATTGGAGGGGTCTCCCATTGTTGCTCATTCTTAGTTCTTAATCAGTCATTTCCTCTTCTCAACTGCTTTCTGGTGCTAACATTGGCGCGCGTGTCTTTGAGTAACAAACTCAGTGCACTCAGACTTAGACTCTAGAGCGGCAGACTAAGGGGACAGCAGACTAAGTAACGAGTGTGGAAGCACGCACGCTACATCAACAACGCAGTTGCCCCAAACTGCACACTAGAACAGTTTCCAGCTTGGTATCAGAGCCAAAGCGCAACAGCACCAACAGACAACTGGCGTACGAGTTCCTAACTATGCGGGCGGACCTCCATATGCGCCACTGCAAGGGAAATACTACCAGATTTTTCCCCGCAGCATTGACCCGCCTGGTGGCGGCGTCCGATTTTTCCCCACGGCCACTGGGCCAGGGGAAATACTATCAGATTTTTCTGATAGCAGTGACCCCCACGTGTGACGCGAGGAGGTGAGCGGCATCCCACGTCAGGCACCTGTTGGCGATGACGCACGTGGCAACGTCAACTAGGTGTAGTGACAAGCAGCAACAATAAGTAGTAGCAATCTATAGCAACTGCAGCAGGTTGCAGTAGTAGCGAGCACTAGAAGTAGCATCCAGGAGAAGCAGCCTGCAACAATAACAGCTCGCAACAGCTCATCGTAGCGGTAACTCGGTGTAGCAAGCAACAGTAACGACTAGCAATAGTAGCTCGCAACAGTAGCAGTGTGCAGTAGTAGCCAACAGCAATAGGAAGCAAAAGAAGCAGCTTGCTGTAGCAGCTGCAGCAACGAGTAGCAGCCAGCAGCAGCCAACAGGAACCAAGATCAGTTGCTGTATCAGCCGTCGGCAGCAGCATCAGCAATAACAGTAGTAGCTGCTCGCAGCTCGCTGCTCGTAGCGAGCAGCGAACACAGAGCATCGAGCTCGCTACTCGCAGCTCGTAGCGAGCAAAGACCAGCGAGCTCGCTGCTCGTAGCTTGCAGCTCACGACGAATAGGGAGCGAGCTACAAGCAGCTCACAACGAGCTGCAAGCAGCTGACAGCGAGCTGCGAGTAGAGACAAAAAAGAAAAAAAACGCATGAAGAAATCCCCCATCCCCGCAGGTGGCCCTCATGTAGCAACAGCGGCCAACACAACCGTTGTAGCAGCTGCAATACCACTAGTAGCATGCATCAGCTTAGCGGCAACAACGACAACAACGGCAACAACAGTAGCAGCAGTAGAAGCAGCACCAGCATCAGTAGCAACAGTTTCTGTAGCAGCATCAGCAGTAGCAGCTACAATAACAACAACAAGAGCAGCAACAATGTTTGCTGCAGCAGCAGTAACGGCAGCAGCAACAACAAAAGCAACACCAGCTCTGCAAGTGCCACAGCAACGACTGTAGCAACAGTGCGACAGTCATTGCTGACGTCAGCCATACTCGGCTAACATCATAGCTGGAAATCCTAGGCAGTAGGTTGGGGCAGCAGCATTGTTGATGCAACGTGTTGGATTCCACGCTCGTTGCTTAGTCTGTTGCCCCCTCAGTCAGCTGCTCTAGAGTCTAAGTCTAGTTGCTGTGGGTCTGTTTCTCAGAAGTGCGCGCGCCAGTGTTAGCTCGACAAAGCAGCTGAAAACTGGAAGTAACTTATTAGGAATGAAGAATGAGCAACTATGGGAAACCCCTCCAAGTTCTAGCTCCCCCCCAGCTTTGTACAACTTGTTCCTCAGCTAACCAGTCGATCAAAGAATAGTCCTAGATCTAATTTCTAGGAGGCAAGGTTTTCTCAGTGAGCCCTTTCAGATGGCCGACAGCCCAAAACCCAGGTGTCGTCCGTTTTGCGTGAAAACTGGAGCATACCATAATACCGACGCTCCAAATGCAATCGTGCGGTCACAAACAGCTAGAAAAATAGTAGCAAAGATTTATGGCTGCCAGAACCCAGGCAGTGCCTACGAAGGTCCATTGTGCCAAACAGTGCCACGCAACAAGAAACATGGACCCTAAGCACGGCACGACGCTGCAAACACAATAGCACAGTCAGATCCAACACTGCAGGCATGCAGACAGCCACGGTGGTGGCAATGACCGGTAGTGGCTCGACCGCCAAGGAGGCCTGCCGATGGAGCTGAGCACGTTGACGCAGGGAGGAGGCTCCAGCGAAATGCGTGTAGGCCTCAGTGTGCATCGGCTCCACCGGACTACACTCCAGCAGCGTCAAGTCTCGCCGTCAGTCATCTGCACACTGATGTACACAAGCCGGGAGGACACAACAGAGTACAATGAGAGACGTGGAAAAACCAACACTCCCCCATGACTCACATGCACAATGCACATGGGCGGGAAGCGTCACATTCAACAGATAGATTCCCCCAGGGCATATAGAGACGTAGGCTGGAACAAAGTGTGTAACTCACGGATGCACACGGACTGAACTCACATCCTTCTTGAATGAGTCGTGCTTCAGTGCCTTGGTCTAGAAGTCAGCCAACTGCCATGCTGTCTCAACTCACACAATGTCGATGCTGCCGTCATGCGACAACGAACACACATAGTGATACTCAACATTGATGTGCTTTGTACGTGAATGATGCACGCTGTCATTGTTGGCGATGGCCATGGCACTCTCATTGTCACAATGCAGTGTGATGGATGCAACGGACGGATGTAACTCAGACAATAGACAACGTAGCCACACGCTCTCACATGCGCCTGAATCAAGGGCTACATACTCCGCCTTAGAAGTGTTGCGTGCAATGCACCCTTACTTGCCACTATGCCAGGACACCGCTGTGGCGTCAATCAGAAAGATCCAGCCTGTGCGGCTCTTACCGACCAGGCTCCGGGCCCAGTCACTGTCGGTGTAGCCCGCCGCGACAACAGACGGCTGTCGGCGGAACATGAGACCTCGCCGTGGAGTCGAGACGACATAGCGTAGTACTCGGATTGTGGCCTCGAAGTGGAGGTGACGTGGCTCCTAAGAGAAATCAGCGAGGAGGTTGACAGCAAACGCGATGTATGGGCGCGTCGTCGCTGCCAGGAACATTAGTGACCCGATGACGCGCAAATACGCCGTCACGTCTACTGGCTCCCCCACAATAGTTGGATCAGAACTATTGAGCAACCCCTGACCGTCAGGCGACATGGGTGAGGATGCTTTCGGTACGAGAGGCAGGTCCTCAGCGAAGCGCCCGGACAGAGTATGGACATGGGCGGCTTGATGGACATGCAATATGCTCGCGGAGCGATCATGCTGAAGCTCCATGCCTAGAAAGACTTGCGCTGGCCCGAGGTCCTTCATCTAGTAGGCAGCGTGTAGTAGGTCCTTGACCCGCTGGATGGCAGCTGCGTCCGGTGATGCGATGAGCAGATCGTCGACCTAGACCAAGACTGCGATGAGGGTCTGATCTCACGGGTTGATGAATAGTACGGGCTGGCAGAGCTGCGAAGGAGGCCGCCCCTAAGAAGCGTATGACTGATCTCCTGGTTCCAGCAGCGCGGTGACTGCTTCAAGCCATAGAGGGCCTTCCGCAACTTTCAGACCTTGCCAGAGCCGTTGTCAAAGTCTGGAGGCTGCATCATGCAGAGCTCCTTGCCTTCTTGTGAGCCATGGAGGAAGGCGGTGCTCACATCCATCTGATGCAATTCCCACCCATGCTGGGCAACCAGGCTGAACAACGCCCTGGTGGTGGAGAACGGACCGACCGGGGTGAAGATCTGGTCATAGTTGATTCCAGGGACCAACCCCTTGGCCATGAGACGGGCCTTATACTTGTCCAGAGACCCGTCTGGCTTCCACTTTTGTTGGAGATCCCACTTGGTGCCGATGGCCTTGTGGCCCGGGGGAAGGTCAACGAGCTCATACACATGATGTTGCCCAATGGCGGCTAGCACGTCGGCACGTGCGGCTTCCCAGTGAGCGGTCTCGGGAGACGCTCGAGCCTCATATAGGGTGGCTCGGTCCTCTGGTCGCTCAGTGGGGCGGACAGTGAGGGCGTTCGCGTCACGTGCCCTTGTTGGCATCTGCGTGAGCGTGGCTACAACAGCATGCCGGTGTTCCTGAAGGAGCAGGGCATAGCCCAGAGCTGACCCTGGATGTAGGTCAGCAATGACTGATAGTGTGGTCAAGCTGAGTGCCTTGGTGCCGAGGTCCCCACTCACGACCGTAGGAGTGGATCTGACATGAGGTGAGGACTCTCGTGGAATGGCAAGGGGTCGTGGGGTGAGAGGACGTGCGGAGGTGGCCTGAGAGCCAACTCTCAGCCTGGGTCCGAGACTCCCGTCTGGACCACGTGTGTAGCACGCCGATACGGACGGGGTAGCCGGCCTTGAGGGGCCAGCAGACACAGGAGGGGCGGCCGGCCCAGAGGGGGTGGCAGACACGGACGGGGCAGCTGACCCTGAGGGGCTGGGAGACATAGACGGGACAATCGGCCCTGAGAGGCTGACAGACACAGACGGGGCAGATGGCCCTAAGGGGTTGGTGGACACGGGCAGGGCAGCCAGCTCTGAGGGGGTGGCAGACACGGACGGGACAGTCGGCCCTGAGGGGCTGGTAGACACAGACGGGAAAATCGGCCCTGAGGGGCTGACAAAAACAGATGGGGCAGCCGACCCTGAGGGGGGCCCGCGGGCAAAGACGATGGAATGCCCGGACGCGGTTCGATGAAGGACGAATCCACCACTCCCCCACGCGATGGGAGGAACATCAACGTGCCGGAGAGAACGAGGTCGTGGGATAAATGGTCCTCAAAGAAGAGGGCATCGCGGGACTCATCGATGCAGTGACGGGTAGCATCCCAAAAACGCCATGCCTCTGACTAGCGTGAGACACCAAGGAAGGTGGACGGATGACCGCGAGGCTCCAGCTTGCCACCTTGGTGCGGGGCAGGCAACCACACGATGGCGACGCATCCTGAGACACGAACCGGATGCAGGTCGGCGCGTTCTCCACACTAGTGCTGGCATGGGGTGGACTGACGAGGAAAGGGTCTGTGGGGAATTCGGTTCCAGACCTACGTCATGTAGGTCATGGCCTCGAAGTTGAAGCCGTCAAAGTACCGGATTCGACGCGCATGGTGCGGTTCCATCGCCCAGAGACGCCGTTCTGGGCTAGCGTGTAAGGTGCCGACGTCTCATGATGGACACCACGAGAGGCGAGGAAGAGTGTGGAATCCTCCAGAAACTCACCACCGCAATCAAAACGGAAGCGACAGAGAGGGTGACCACACTCGCGTTCAGTGCGGACTAGCCAGTCTCGAATGGTGGGAGCAACGTCACTCTTCTGCCATAGGTAGAAGACCCAGCGATAGCAAGAGTAATCGTCCGTAAGGGTTAGGACATAACGACCGTGCTCGCTGAGTGACTCTGTCGGGAGGGGATCCCTAACATCTGAGTGAACGAGGTCGAGTGGGAGAGACGCCCGAGAGGCAGAGAGGGGATACGTGGAACGGTGCATTTTGCCCTGAGCGCAATCAATGCACTCTGTGAGACACATCAATGGAAAGGAGGCTGAGTCAAGACCTATGGTTGGCTGTGTGCAAAGCATGCGGTCAATAGCGGCAGGGTGGATGTGACAGAGGCGACAATGAGGCGACAAGGTGTAGGTGACGAAAACATGGGCAGTATCTGCCGACGAGGAGTAGGTGGGGGCGGACAGGCGCGACACATGCCACAAGTTGCCACGGGCGGTGGCATGAAGAACGACACGACCGGACGGACGTAATGACACAGTGCCCACACCACGTGAATGCAGAATGTCCATGCTCATGCGATCGAGGGAGGTGAAAGATAGGAGGCTGAGCTCAAGGCCAAGGACGAAGAGAAAATCAGTCAAGAAGACATCACTCGATGGACCACGGAAACGAACGACGCCGACACCACAAGCGTTCAATACCTGACAAGATCCTGTGCGAACCCCGGTGACATTGATGACGAGACCAAGAACAGTGAAGGCCTCGCGCGAGGCTGTCATGTGATGCATGGCCCCGGAGTCGATGATCCAGGTCTGGGACGAATCCTGGACCGGTGTGGCACTTACAGTCACATGGCAATGGGCGAGCGACGCTGACGAAGTGGATGAAGGTGCAAACCAGGAGTGCAAGTAATCTAACCAGGCAACATCGTCTCAAAGAGGAGCGGGAGGACAGGACACGGCAGAGGACGGGGTGAACAGGGATACAGGATATGATCCCAACACCGACTCTATCATGCAGGGCGGAGAGGAACTAGCGACAGTGCAACTCGCACTTCCCTGGGGAGGAGGGCAAGGAAGGCCGAGCTAGAAGGCGATGAACTACTCCAGCTGGCGCTTGCGGGCGGAGGGTCCAACGGAGTAGACCGACTATAGTGTGATGTTGCCGGAGTCCTCGAAGGGAAATGAAGGCGCCGGGGACGGAGCAGCGGGTGCGGACGGCTGTGGAGGAAGCTGCGATGAGGTCGTCATGGGTGGCGGGATGCGACAGGAGCAGCGATGGTCACGGCACTGGTGGCAAGGCGGCGCTCGCGCTGGCGATGCATGGTGTAGATGACACGAGCCTCGTCAATCGGGAGTGGACACGTGTACCACCCGTGTTCTGACCGGCCACATTTGTGGCAGACGAGGCTGGCGCTGCCTGATCCGCTAGTCTGTTGCTGAGTCCCTTTGCCCTTCTTGCCCCGCCGCATCTTCTTGCCAGATGAGGGGGTGCCGGAAGATGGTGCTATTGCTGGGGCGGAGACAGTCATTGAGGTGACGACAGGAGAGGCGACGGCAGGGGAGACGAGGGACTCCGTGCGATGGATCTGTGACTCCTGAAGGGCTTTCTCAATGCGGAGGAAGAGCTCGTACGCACAGGGCATGAGGGTACCCTGGGCAGCCATCGCAGCGAGAACGTCATGGGAATAGTGGATGACTACGTTGAAGAAAGTGGTGGTGGTGCCGCGCTTGATGGTGAGGAGCGCAAAGAGAGGGGGTGGCACGGCGTCTCTGAGGCGGCGGAGACGATCCTCTGCGCGCTTCCAATAGGAGGTGACCGGCTCGGTCTCCGTCATGCAAAGGGAGTTGAACTCCCGGAGCAGGCGGCTGGTCTCAGCATCATAGGACAGGCGATGAGGGTGCGTGAGTGTGTGCCAGGTTGCGGCGCCAGTGGTGGGATCGCCGAGGAAGGGCTCAAGGGCGAGGCGTGTGGCTGGAGGGGCGACAGGGATGAGAGCACGAACGGCACGACCGGCGTCGTAGACCTGGTCGGCCTGGGTGGAGTCAAAGGGGCGGACGTAGTAGGGCCACAGACTTTTGCCCTGTGCCCAGATTCGGAAGCTAAGCTCCCAGCTCCAAAACTGGTTGCCAGCTTGAAGCGGCGGCAGTGGGGTTTCGAAGTCTTTTGGCCTACGCCCGGTACCCAGAGTGGGGCCTAGGATTGACGGCACCGTCTGTTGTTGGCGTAGGGTGTGTTGCTGTGCCAAGTATTGTGTGGCAAAAGACATCGCAGGGCTCGCGTATCCTGGTGGGGTAAACAGTGCTTGCTGACGTTGGAGCGGCTGCTGCGGCGGCAGCTGCTGCTGCAACGGTGGCGGCTACTGATGCTGCTGTTGCGGCGGTGGCTGCTAATGCTACTGCTATGACTGCTAAACCGGCAGGGGTGGCAGCAGTTATAGTGTGGCTGGTTGCTGTGTCAGCATTACGAGCTGCTGGAGCAAAGCGGCGAGCGGATCTGTCGAGTGAGAAGGACTGACGACAGAGCCTGCAGGGTGTTCGCGTTGCTGCTGCTCGTCCTACTGTTGCTGCTGCTCTTGCTACTGCTATTGTTGCTCCTACTACTGCTGCTCTTTCTACTACTGCTTTTGCTGCTACTATTGTTGCTATAGCTGCTGCTCCTGTTGCTGTAGGAAAGGGGGACGAGGGGTCCTCCCATAAGAGGAGTACCCCTCCCTATGAGGGCTAGTTTCCATGTTTGTTGGCCCCTTTGTTCCACCTTCCTTTGTGTTTTTTTTTCCTTATGTTGCTGACGTTAGCAATGATGTCAAAAGTAATGTCAGCTTGAAATGGTTGACTTTATCAGGTGCTGCTGCGACGTCAGCAGAAATGTTGCTGACATCAGCAGTGGCACTTACAAAAGCCATTGTTGTGTGTGCCACAAGATGTAAGGTCGTGTTGACGCGGCAGCAGCTACTATTGCTACTGCTGCTGTTGTCGCTGCTGCTGCTACTACTGGTAGTGCTATTGCTACTACTGTTGCTCGTTTGCTGCTGCAGCAGCTGCTGCTGCTATTGTTGCTAACGATACTACGGCTGCTGCTGCTGCTGCTGTTGTTGCTACGATTACGGCTACAGCAGTCGCTGCTGCTGTTACTGCTGGGCTGCTGTGCGCTGTTGCGGCTGCAGTGACAATGTAGTGGCCGTGAGGCAGCAACAATTGTTGCAAAAGCACCTGTGGGGTGGGGGATTTTTTTTTCAGTTTGTTGTTTTTTTTCTGCTTGGTTGCACAGCAAGCTCGCTCTTTGCTATGAGCCGCCAGTAGCGAGCACCGAGCTCGTTGCTCACTGCACACCGCTTGCTACGGGTCGCGAGCAGCAAGCCCGTTGCTTTCAGCTTGCAGCTCGCTACAGGTAGCGGGCTGTGAGCAGTTACAGCTGCACCCGCTGCTGTTGCAAGCTATAGCTGCTACTGCATAGGCTACGGCTGGCTGCTGCTGGAGCTGCTGCTGTTGCTTGCTACAGGCTGCTCCTGGTTGAAGCTCGTTGTTGCTGCTATTGCAGCTGGCTGTTGCTGCTGCTCGCTGCTAGCTGGTGCTTACTGCTGGTACTATCGCTAGCTGCTACTGCCGCTACACTCTACTACTACTGCAAGCCGTTATAGGCTGCTGCTGCTGCAAGCTATCACGAGCTGCTACTGCTGCCAACTGTTGCTTCTGAGCACAGTTGTTGCTGGCTGCTGTTGCCATTGCTCGCTGCTGCTACACGCTGCTACCGCTATTGCTGCTTGCAGCTCGATCACACCTGGTTGACGTGTGTCATTGTCGCAATGCCTGACGTCGCTAGCCGCCCACCTCTTCACGTCACGCGTGGGGGTGAGTGCTGCCGAAAAATTTCAGCAGCATTTACCTTAGCCCAGTGGCCGTGGGGAAAATTCTGACGCTGTCACCAGGCTGGTCAATGCTGCCGGAAAAAATCCGGCAGCATTTCCCCTGCACTGGCACGCATGGGGGTCCGCCGGCGTTGTCTGGCACCTGTACGCCAGTCTTCTGCTATTGCTGCTACCTTCTGGTTCTGATACCAAGCTGGAAATCCTAGGTAGCAGGTTGGGGCAAAAGTGTTGTTGATGCAGTGGGCTGGATTCCATGCTCGTTGCTTAATCTGCTGCCCACTCAGTCAGCTGCTCTAGAGTCTAAGTCTGGATGCTCTGGGTTTGTTACTCAGAAGTGCGCGCGCCAATGTTAGCGCCTGAAAGCAGCTAAAAACTGGAATTAACTGATTGGAAATGAAGAATGAGCAACAATGGGAGACCCCTCCAAGTTCTAGCTCCCCATCCAGCTCTGTACAGCTTGTTACTCAGCTAACCAGCCAATCAGAAAATAGTCCTAGATCTAATTTCTGGCAGGCAGGGTTTTCTCGATGAGCCGTGCCAGACAGCCGACAGACCAAAACCCGGAGTCATCCGTTTTGCCTGAAAACTGGACCATACCATAATACCAACGCTGCAAACGCAGTCGTGTGGTCAGAAACAACTAGAGCAATTGTAGCGAAGAGTTATGGCTGCCCGAACCCAGGGAGTGTCTACGAAGGTCAATTGTGCCAAACAGTGCCATGCAACAAGAAACATGGACCCTAGGCAGGGCACGGCTCTGCAGACACAATAGCACAGTCAGATCCAGCACTCCACGCATGCAGACTGCCACGGCGATGGCAGTGACCGACAGTGGCTGGACCGCTAAGGAGGCCTGCCGATGGAGCTGAGCACGTTGACACAGGGAGGAGGCCCCAGCGAACTGCGTGTAGGCCTCAGCGTACGTCGGCCCCACCGGGCGACACTCATACAGCGTCAAGTCTCGCCATCACTCATCTGCAAGCCAATGTACACAAGCCGGGAGGACACAACAGAGTACAATGGGAGACGCGAAAAACCAATAATCACTACTGTTGTCAGTGCTGACGTCAACAACAACAAAAAAACAAAATCTACACCAACAACCCTGTAGCTAACGCATCAGTAGCTGCCGACGTTAGCTATCTGAGGCTGATGTCACTGCTGATGTCCCTATTTACATCAATGGCATACAAAAAATAGGAGGGAAAAGAAAGGACACCATGGCAGAGGATGGATAGCGGCCCTCCTCTGTTGGAGGGCCCCCCATTCTGCAACATTTCTACCAGTTTCAGTAGCAATAGTAGCAACAGTTGCTGCCGCTGCATCAACAACAGGAACAACAGTAATCGCAACAACATCAGCCGCAATAGGAACAGCTGTAGCAACAGTAGCCATAATAGCAGCAGCAGTAGTAGTAGTAGTAGTAGTAGTAGCAGAAGCAACAGTAGCAACATCAGCCACATCAGCAATAGTAGCAGTAGCAGCATCAAGAGCAGCCACAACAGCCGTAGCAACAGTAGTAACAGTAGTAGCAACACCCCTCGGGCTCTGTCGTTGGTCATGCTTGCTCATCATATCCGCTCAGCGCTTTGCGTTAGCAGCTCGAAACGCTAACGCAACAGCTAGCGGAACTGCAGCCACCGACACAACTGCTGTAGCAGCGGTCACAACAGCAGCATTAGCAGCCGCCACAGCACCAGCAGCAACGTCAGCAAGCACCCTTCGTCCCACCCGGGTACGCGAGCCCTACGGTATCCCATGCCACACAATACCTGGTGCAGCAACACACCCACCGCAAACAGCAGACGGTGACGTCAATCCTAGGCCCCACTGTGGGTGTCGGTCGCAAGCCGAAGGATTTTCAAAACCCCACTGCTGAAGGAATTTGAAATCCTCCCTTGCCTCTCGTGTCGTCGCCTCAGTGGCTGTTGCCGTCCGAGTAGCAATAGCATCTTCCAGCGCCTCCTCATCCGGCAAGAAGAAGTGCAAGGGCAAGAAGGACAAGGGTCCACAGCAGTAGTCTAGCGGATCCGGTGTCGGCAGCCTCATCTGCCACAACTGTGGCCAGTCAGGACGTGGGTGGTATACGTGTCCGCTCCCGACAGACAAGGCTTGCGACATTGCCAACATGCATCAACAGCGTGAGCGTCGCCTTGCCACCGCTGCAATGACTGTCGTTGCTCCTGCTGCATCTACGCCGCTCGCAACGGCTCCATCGTAGTATCTTCCGCAACCGTCCGCGTCCCCTCCTCTGTCACCGACATCTCCAGTATTTTCTTCCCCCTCCTTCCTAGACTCCGGCGTTGCTATACCGCAGTCGGTCTACTCCGTCTGACCCTCCACCCGCAAGCATCAGTTGGAGCAGTTCATCGCACTCAAGCTCGGCCTTCATCGCCCTGATCCCAAGCAAAGTGTGAGTTGCGTCGTTGCTCATTCCACCCTACCCTGCATGAATAAGTCTATGCTACGGTCGTGCCCAATACTTTTGTCTACCCCATCCTCTGCCGTGCCCTTCCCACCTGCTCCCTTTCGTGACGATGTCGCCTGGCTTGATGAATGGAAGTCCTGGTTTGCACCTCCGTCCACCGCGTTTGGGTCGCTCACCCACTGCCATGTGACTGTCAGCGACCTAGCCACATATGTCCTGGATCCGTTTGAGACCTGGATCATAGACTTCGGGGCCAAGCATCACATGACGACCTCGGGGGAGGCCTTTAGTATCCTCGGTCCCATTACCTATGTCATCGGGGTTTGGCTGGGCTCTGGTCAGTTCTACCAGTTTGTGGTGTCAGCGTCGTTTGTTTCCGTGGTCCTACTGGCGATGTCTTTGTGACTAATGTACTCTTCGTCCCCAGCCTTGAGCTCAGCCTCCTGTCTGTCACCGCCCTTGATTGCATGAGCATGGTTGTTCTGCACTTGTGTGGTGTGGGCACTATGTCGTTGCGTTCGTCAGGTCGTGTCGTTTTGCATGCCACTGCTCGTGGCAACTTGTGGCACGTACCGCGCTTGTCCGCTTCTACTTCTGTCCTCTCCTCATCTATCAATACTGGCCATGTGTTTGTTACTAGCACACTGTCTCCACAGCACACACTACTCATGCATCGCCGCCTCTGTCATGTCTACGCTGCCGCCGTTGACACCACGCTTTGCACGCTACCTGCCACAAGACTTGATCCAGCCTCCTTTCCTCTTCCGTGCTCCACCGAGTGTATTTTTTGTGCTAAGGGGAAGATGCACAGTTGCACCTACCCCCTGTGTGCCTCTCGTGCCACTGCCTCACTTGCCTTGGTCAACTCCAACATACATGTGCAATTGCCTCACCCATGAAACTGTGTATCAACAACTGTATTAGAAAGTGAACGAACTAGTGAACATGGACTGTTCGCAGAAACTATGAAGAATCACAAAGAGCCCATTGTAGATTTTATTATATACAAGTAATGTACATCTGGGCCTTGCTAGCATGCATTCATGTGGATGTTTCGTGAAAAATGTTTTCATGCAAAAATGCAATTTTTAATACACTCATCATTAAGTGTGTGAATCTGGGGTGATTAATCATAACTCCACTTCGATGTCATGGGTCCTCTCCCGACAGACTCAGTCAGAGAGCGCGCTCATTTTCTCCTCACACTTACGGACGACTACTCTCGCTATCGCTGGGTCTTCTGCCTTTCGCAGAAGAGCGAAGTCGCTCCCACCATTCGGGACTCGCTTATCCGTGCGGAATGCGAGTGTGGTTGCCCTCTCTGCCGCTTCCATTATGATGTTCCTGGCAACGACGACGCGTCCAGACATTGCGTTCGCCGTCAACCTCCTGGCCCAATTTTCTCAGGAGCCGCGTCACCTCCACTACGAGACCGCGATCCGAGTACTGCGCTACGTCGTCTCGATTCCTCAGCGAGGTCTCATGTTCCGCCGCCAGCTGTCTGTTTTCGCGGTGGGCTACACCGACAGTGACTGGGCCGACAGTCCGGACGGTAAGAGTCGCACAGGCTGGACCTTTCTGATTGGCGGCACGGATGTGTCCTGGCGTAGTGGCAAGCAGGGGTGCATTGCACGCAGCACTGCTGAGGCTAAGTACGTTGAGCTTGGCTCAGGCGCGTGTGAGAGTGTGTGGTTGCGTTGTCAGTTGTCCGAGTTGCGTCAGTCTGTCGCATCCATCACATTGCATTGTGACAATGAGAGTTCCATGGCCATCGCCGACAATGACGGCGTGCATCACACACGCACAAAGTACATCAACGTTGAGTATCACTATGTGCGTTTGTTGTTGTTGTGCTTTGTGCCGTTCCTGTACAGTTTACTGTGACCACTCGGCCGTGTCCATACTCGTGCAGATCCCTGAGGCAGGCGGCCCTGGTGACACCGGCGCGACGACAGGCGGCGGACTACCAGCTTGGAGCTGACCGACCACTGTTCCAGAGCCCCAGATGCCACCGGGACTCTTTGGTGTGTCTTCTACGTCTTGCAAGCGTCTTTCGGCGGACTGGCCATGAGGCCTATTTGCATGTTTTTGAATTGTATGTTCACTGTCTGTCAATGGATGCATGCATGTGACCAGTCGTAGCGTCAGTCTTTTGATTCTACACGTCTAGGTTCATACGGCGTAGCATTCTGACATGTGTGCGCAGAGTTACGGCCAAAACAGTGGTTTTGGGCCAGTTTTAGGACAGCTCTTGGACTGCCGCGTGCGACACCCACCGTGCGCCGCGGCAGGTATTTATGCCTTGGACCTGTCATTTGTCATTTCTCTCTGCATATGCTATATTGAAGCATTTTGACACTGTGCCTTGTGTCTCCTAGCCAAACCCTTGCCGTTGTGTGTACGACCTGTGATTGTCGTCACCGTCTGATCAGGCACTGGCGCCCGGTCAGCGACTGTGTTGCTAGGAAGCTTCTACGCACTTTCTCATGGTATCAGAGCAGTGAGACAGTTCTCATTGAGCTGCGCAGCAGAGACGCAGCAGAGCAGCAGCGGTGAGAGTCACCGCTACAACAGAGTTCCTGGGGTCTCTTGGAGACGGCCGGTCGCCGTCAACGCACTCCACCCGCCACGTGAGATCGCAGTCGCAGAGGCAACAGCAGCGGCGTGTACCGCCACGCAGAGGTGCGTGGCGGCTGCAGTGCGTGCAGCCGCCCTCCCACAGCCGCAGCAGTAGAGCAGCAGCAGAGCAGCAGTAGCAGCAGCGCAACAGCAGCGGCCGCAGCAGCAGCGTTGCAGCAACGGCGGCAGCAGCAGCGTCGGCAGCAGCAGCGCAGCAGCGGCAGCGGCGGCAGCAGCACAGCAGCAGCAGCGGCAGTCACGGCGGCCACAGCAGAGCAGCAGCGGCAGTAGCAGCAGCAGCAGCGCAGCAGTGGCAGCGGCAGCAGCGCGCGGCGGCGGCAGCCAGCAGCAGCTGCAGCGCGCAACACCAGCAGCAGTAGCACAGCCGCTGCTGCCACCACTGCACACGCAGCTACGCAGCAGCTGCTGCAGCTGACAGCACAGCTGCAGCAGCAGCTGGGCGGAAGCTGCTGCGCAGCTTCCGCGGAGCTGCCGCGCGCCACCGCGAAGCGGCTCCACACTCGCGCAGAACCGTGACAAAAAAAACAAAAAAAAATAACAAAAAAAATAAAAAAAGGAAGGAGGGGACGAGCTGACATCAGCATTGTTGATTGCTGACGTCATCAGGTCGTGCTGACGTCAGCAACCACTTGCTGACATCAGCATTACACTTGGCCAAATTTTCACCCGGAAAGTCAAAAGTTGCCAGCGTTTCAACTTCTTGAGAAACGCAGACGGTTTTGAAATCCGACAAACTTGACCTGTCGTCCCATAGTGAGCGGCGACATGAGTTCGCCCGACGACAAGGACAAGGGGCCAGGTGATCCCTCCTCCTCTTCTTCAGGGGTATTGAGCCCTTGCTCGCAGGCCATTGCGGACCTGCGCAGCCAGCAGGATGAGCTGCGTCGTCTGTAGCGAGAGCAGAATGACGCGATCCGCACGCTGACTGAGCTTCTGCGTGCTCAGTCTACGGCTCCTTCGCGGATTTCTGAGGGAGCTGTCGGCGTTGCGGCCTCTACCCAGCACTCGGCCCAGGTGCCCGTGACAGGTGCTCCGCCTGCTTCACCTCCAGCTGTGGTTTCTCCACCACCTGCTGACCTCCTTGATGACGAGCCATTCGTGCCAGGCTTCGAGGATGACTCCCAGGAGCAGGAGATTCTTCTTTTATAGGAGCGCCTCCGTCAGCTGCAGACGGGTACCCGACCTCCACCCGTGTCCCCGATACGATCGTCACCTGACTTCCCCGGTGATCACCCTCTCCCAGGAGTTTTTCCCGTCTCTCGCCCTCCTCAGCCTGCGGTTGCTCTCCCCACGGAGCGGTAGCCAAAGGACTTTGAGGCACCACCTCCACGGTACATCAGCGAGGATGGCTTCGACTGCTGGGAGATCCTGTTTCAGGTGTGGGCCACTTCCGAGGGAGTGTGGCCTTACTACCACAGCCCATACCAGTCTACAGATCCAGCACAGGCGCTGACAGAAGCCCGGGCCATGCGCGGACTTCTGTATGCCATGCCACGCGAGACTGTCGTCGACTTCTGCCCCTTCCTCGGCGAGGCTGGCACAGGCACCGGAGCCGATCCTCGTGGAGGCTGGGATCTGGCGTTGTCTCTACTCGCCGCAGAGACACACGCCACACGTGTGTCACACATTCGTGCTTTCCACTCGCTCCGTCAGGGGCCAGCGGAGCCTGCGGCGGATTACTGGCAATGCGCCATGCGTATCTACACGCGTCTAGGGACCTCAGGGGGTACACAGCTGTGGGCGCTTCGGACGATCATGCTCGGAGTTCGCCTGGAGGACACCGACATACTCACACGGTACAGCGACGCTGCCCTCAAGCCTTTCTCAGCCACTCTACAGCTGCTCCCTTGGACGCATCAGCTTTTCCTCCAGGTGATATCGGCCCGCGAGGTAGCAGTAGCGCATCAGGAGACTTCTCTCGCTGCAACAGTCATCACATCACCACCATCTTCCCTCCTGCAGTCACCCTCATCCACCTCCATCACTACCTCATCTTCCTCCTCCTCTTCGACCCCGTCTACACCCACGCAGATGCAGGGCATTGCAACAGCTGCCCAGGGGAAGAAGAAGAATAGGAGGCGCGGATCGGGTCAGCAGCAGCCGTCATCCAGTGGTAGCAGTGGCCGTTCCGTGCACTGCTATAACTGTGGAGGCGCCCATCGCTACACCAAGTGCCAGCAGCCGCTTGACTGGACGCGCATCACTCGTAGGCTTCAGGCTGCCCATGCTTCTCGCACCGCGTCCGGCACGTCGCCCGCACACTCCTCTGGACACGCGGTGACCACGACTGCAGGTGTTCCTGCGTCCTCACCAGCGAGCAGCAGTGATCCCGACCCACGCGACCGCACCATCGCTGAGCTTTGTCATCTTCTGGTGCTTCGCATCACTCGTGTTGTCATCGTCGAGTGGGTCACAGACTGCTTGTTCGCCCATCCTCGTGACTCGTGATGACACGTGTGGGGGAGCACAGTCCGCATGTGATGATGATGGGCCTGACTGCACTGACTAGATTCATGAGTCTCACCTTCGTGATGTACGTTGTTCCTTCCCACTGACGGCTCAGCGTCCCTCTGATGCCGAGTGTTCCATTGCTCGTTGTACAGTGACTTCCACCAGTCGTGACTCCGGTGGCACATGGATCATCGATTCCGGTGCCACCCATCACATGACGTGTCGTCGTAGTGACTTTGTGCTCCTTGGTCCTGTCACGACTGTCCGTTCTGTTCGTACAGGCTCTGGTCAGTCCTTGCCGGTCCACGGTGTTGGGGTTGTATGCTTCGATGGTCCGTCTGGCCCCCTGTATCTCTCTGACGTGCTGTTTGTGCCTGATCTTGAGCTCAGTCTGCTGTCTGTGCCTGCCTGCACTCTGATGGGTCTCTCCGTTGAGCATACCGCTGATTCAGCGACTGTGATTTCTCTTGACACCCGTAGCATTGTCCTGCGTGCTTCAGTTATAGATGATTTGTATCGCATTGCTCGGCCCTCCTCCCCTTGCTCGCCCTCCTCCTCTGGTCGCGTCTTTGTCACTGGTGTTCTATCCCCCGAACACCACCGGTTGCTTCACCGTTGTCTGTGTCACGTGGGCTCTGACATTGTGTCGAAGCTCATTCGGACACAGCCTACTCTCGGTCTTGATGTGGCTTCCTTCGACAAGCCACCCAAGACCGACTGTCTTTTTTGCGCTCAGGGAAAGATGCACCGGTGCACTTACCCTGATTCGCGTTCCCGAGCACAAAGGCCTCTCGAGTTGGTCCACTCGGACCTGCTCGGTCCTCTCCCGGTCGAGTCCCTGTCCGAGAGGGGCCGGTATGTTCTGACGCTGACTGATGACTTCACCCGGATGCGGTGGGTCTACAGTCTGCGTCAGAAGAGCGACGACGCCCTTGCGGTTCGACTCTGGCTTGTGATGGCTGAGCGTCAGTCTCGCCACACGCTACATACTTTTTGCTCCGATCGCGGTGGCGAGTTCCTCGGTGAGATGGACTCCTTCTTTGCTGAGCACGGCATTTTTCACCAGGTCTCCGCTCCTGCTACCCCACAGCAGTATGGTGTATCTGAGCGCTGGAACCGCACCATGGAGGATGCGGTTCGCGCCATGCGGTCTGAGTGCGGTCTCCCGGAGTCCTTTGCTTTCGAGGGCTTCGCCTACATGACTTGGATCTGGAACCGCCTCCCGCATGGTCCGCTTCCGGATCAAGTTACACTGTACGAGCTCTGGTTTGGTCACCGTGCTGATCTTTGTCTCGCTCGCGTCTGGGGTTCCCTGGCCTCCGTGTGGTACACCGAGGACCAGCAGGGGTCCAAGGTCTCCTCTCGGGGTCGCTTGTGTGCCTTCATCGGCATCTCCCTGCGGTCGAAGGCCTGGCGCTTTTGGGACCCGACTCGCCTTCGTGTCATTGAGTCCCGTGACGCGCTGTTTTTTGAGTCACTCACATACCGTGATCTGACTTCGATCACATCCCTCTCTGCAGCTCATGTCCATTCCTGTGAGGGTCCTCGGCGGATGGGGGAGACTTCTCCGCCAGCGACCATTCCTTGTCAGGCTGATGTGTCCGCTCGAGTCTCCTCTCGGTCTCCAGCACTTGATGATCCGGCTATCATTGCCGTTGGTCCAGAGATCCCGCCTGTTCAGCCTGTATCACACCCCATAGGTACCGCTGCTCTCACGCCTCCTCCTCCACCATCACCTGTGTCTACTGGCACCCCTGCTCCGGCGTCTGACCCAATCCAGCCCACTTGTATCCCTACGTTGGCTGACACTCCTGTCTCAGTGTCCGGGCCAGCCGTGCCTGCTTTCACACCCAGCTCTGTGTCCCCCACACATGCATCTCCTCGCACGGCATCTCCGGCTGCCTCGTCTCAGCCCTCACCAGCTGTGGTCGTACCTGTCCCTGTGGTCGTACCCGTTCCTGAGCCTGAGGTGCGCCCCTCGACCTCCGACCTACGCCGTCTGAACCTAGACGTGCAGAATCAAAAGACGGACGCTACGACTGGTCACATGCATGCATCCATCGACTGACAGTGAGCATACAATGGAAAAACATGCAAATAGGCCTCATGGCCAGTCCGCCGAAAGACACCTGCAAGACGTATAAGACACAGCAAAGAGTCCCGGTGGCATCTGGGGCTCAAGAACAGTGGTCGGTCAGCTCCAAGCGGGTAGTCCGCCGCCTGTCGTCGCGCCGGTGTCACCAGGGCCGCCTGCCTCAGGGATCTGCACGAGTATGGACACGGCCGAGTGGTCACAGTAAACTGTACAGGAACGGCACAAAGCACAACACTCCCCCATGACCCGATGGTACGCATGTCCATACGCTTGCAGCACTGGTACAACCACATAGTGGGTGACACAGACAGATGAGATGCAGACGCACATCCCACACTCAACCACTGTCACGCACGGGGCGAAGCCCAACAGAACGAATGGCCACCAGGAATTTTCCGCGGGCAAGTGCCTTCGTCAAGAAATGAGCATGCTGCAAGTCAGTGCCAACCCACATGATGGAGATCACGCGTCGCTCCACCAGATCACAAACGAAGTGATGCTCAACCGCAATGTGCTTTTTGCGAGCATGAAAAACACCAGAGTTCTCCGCAATGGCGAGAGCACTCTGGTTGTCGCAACGCAGCACAATGGTGGGTACTGACTGCCCAAGCTCAAGAAACAAGCGCTGCAGCCAAACTCCCTCAACAGCCCCTGCACCCAAAGCCACATACTCTGCCTCCGATGAGCTACTTGCGATGCAGCCCTACTTCCCGCTTCGCCAAGACAAAGCGGTACCATCGAGCAGAAACACGTAGCCAGTGCGACTGCGCCCATCAGGGCTCCAAGCCTTGTCGCTGTCAGTATAGCCGTCAAGGACCACCGAACACTGCCGACGAAAGCAGAGTCCGAGATACGGTGTGGAGACCACGTACCGTACCACTCGCATAGCCGCGTGAAGAGCTCTCGCACGTGGGGCCTGCGAGAACTGAGCGAGGAGGTTGACGGCGAACGTGATGTCGGGATGCGTGGTAGTGGCCAGGTATATCAGAGATCCGATAAGACGGAGGTACAAGGTCACGTCCACTGTCTCCCCCAGCTGTGTAGGGTCATCCACCTTCAGGGCATCCTACCCATCAGGTGTGAGGGGTGTGGAAGCGGTGGGCACTGCACCAAGGAGATCGCTAAAGCGCTCCCCCACGACTCGTGCGTATCGGGCCTGATGCAGCAACAATGTCCGATGTCTGCGATCTCGCACGATGTCCATACCAAGAAACACCGATGCAGGGCCGAGGTCCTTCATCCTGTAGGCAGTCTGCAGGACAGCCTTGGCCTCCTTCACGGCCTCCAGGGACGGAGACGCAATCAGAAGGTCATCAACATAGACCAGGATGGCGGTGAACCGCTCGGGTGTCGGTAGGATGAAGAGCGAGGGGTCTGCCTCGCTCTGTACGTACCCTGCGCGAGTCAAGGTGCCAGTGATCTCCCGGTTCCAACAGCGTGGAGACTGCTTGAGGCCGTACAAGGACTTGCGCAGGCGATGAGAAAGCCTCCCTCAATGTACCCGGGTCAGGCGCCATAGAGGGGGAGCTTTGCGTGGCAAGTGCACACGCCTCAGTGTCAGGCCTCACAGCCACGAGATCAGCTGCTGCGTCACAGGCGATATGGAACTCGCGAGTGACCAGGTCGTGCCCTATGGGGCACGCTGGGTGTACCTCTGAAAGCTCAGTGCGGGCACTCAGGCCTAAGGCCTTTGTGCCTCGATCACCGCTCGCGATGCTGCGAGAGGAACGCCTGGGTCCGGGACCCGACACTTGCTGAGCTCCGGAATCAAGTGGTCGAAGGCGACCACCGGGCTCACGGGAGTAACCGGAGGTCGAGGGGCGCACCTAAGGCTCAGGAACGGGTACGACCAAAGGGACAGGTACGACCACAGCTGGTGAGGGCTGAGACGAGGCAGTCGGAGATGCCGTGCGAGGAGATGCGTGTGTGGGGGACACAGAGCTGGGATTGACAGCGGGCAAGGCTGGCCCGGACACTGAGACAGGAGTGTCAGCCGACGTAGGGATAGGAGTGGGCTGGACTGGGTCAGACGCCGGAGCAGGGGTGCTTGTAGACATTGGTGGTGATGCAGGAGGAGGCGTGAGAGCAGCGGTACCTGTGGGGTGTGAAACAGGCTGAACGGGCGGGATCTCTGCACCAACGGCAATGATAGCCGGATCATCAAGTGCTGGAGACCGAGAGGGGACTCGAGCGGACACATCAGCCTGACGAGGAATGGTCGCTGGCGGAGAAGTCTCCCCCATCCGCCGAGGACCCTCACAGGAAGGGACATG
>SZWC01002196.1:223986-235851 GCA_023375785.1 Penium margaritaceum
GTGTACCACACGGAGGCCAGGGAACCCCAGACGCGAGCGAGACGAAGATCAGCACGGTGGCCAAACCAGAGCTCGTACGGTGTAACATGATCCGGAAGCGGACCATGCGGGAGGCGGTTCCAGACCCAAGTCATGTAGGCGAAGCCCTCGAAGGCGAAGGACTCCGGGAGACCGCACTCAGACCGCATGGCGCGGACCGCATCCTCCATGGTGCGGTTCCAACGCTCAGATACACTGTTCTACTGTGGGGTAGCAGGGGCGGAGACCTGGTGAAAAATGCCGTGCTCAGCAAAGAAGGAGTCCATCTCACCGAGGAACTCGCCGCCGCCATCCGAGCGAAGGGTATGTAGCGTGTGGTGAGACTGACGCTCAGCCATCACGAGCCAGAGCCGAACCGCAAGAGCGGCGTCGCTCTTCTGACGCAGACTGTAGACCCACCGCATCCGGGTGAAGTCATCAGTCAGCGTCAGAACATACCGGCCCCTCTCGGACAGGGACTCGACCGGGAGAGGACCGAGCAGGTCCGAGTGGACCAACTCGAGAGGCCTCAGCGCTCGGGAACGCGAATCAGGATAAGTGCACCGGTGCATCTTTCCCTGAGCGCAAAAAAGACAGTCGGTCTTGGGTGGCTTCTCGAAAGAAGCCACGTCAAGGCCAAGAGCGGACTGTGTCCGTATGAGCTTCGACACAGTGTCGGCGCCCACGTGACACAGACGTCGGTGAAGCAACCGCTGGTGTTCCGGGGATAGAACACCCGTGACAAAAACGCGACCAGAGGAGGAGGGAGAGCAAGGGGAGGAGGGCCGAGCAATGCGGTACAAATTATCTACGACTGAAGCACGTAGGACAATGCTACGGGTGTCAAGAGCAGTCAGAGTCGCTGAATCAGTGGTATGCTCAACGGAGAGACCCATCAGAGTGCAGGCACGCACAGACAGCAGACTGAGCTTAAGATCAGGCACAAACAGCACGTCAGAGAGATACAGGGGGCCAGACGGACCATCAAAGCATACAACCCCAACGCCGTGGACCGGTAAGGACTGACCAGAGCCTGTACGAATAGAACAGACATTCGTCACAGGACCAAGTACCACAAAGTCACTACGACAACATGTCATGTGGTGGGTGGCACCGGAATCGATGATCCAAGTGCCACCGGAGTCACGACTGGTGGACGTCACTGTACAACGAGCAATGGAACACTCGGCATCAGAGGGATGCTGAGCCATCACTGGGAAGGAACAACAAACATCACGAAGGTGAGAATCATGAATCCAGTCAGTGCAGTCAGGCCCAACATCATCACATGCGGACTGTGCTCCCCCACACGTGTCATCACGAGTCACGAGGACAGACGAACAAGCAGTCTGTGACCCACTCGATGATGACAACACACTCGCACCTCCCTGAAAGCGAAGCGCCAGGAGATGACGAAGCTCGTCGATGGTACGATCACGTGGGTCGGGATCACTGCTGCTCGCTGGTGAGGACGCAGGAACAGCTGCAATCGTGGTCGCCGCGCGTCGAGAGGAGTGTGCGGGCGATGTGCTGGACGCGGTGCGAGCAGCATGGGCAGCCTGAAGTCCACGAGTGATGCGCTCCCAGTCAAGCGGCTGCTGGCACTCGGTGTAGCGATGGGCACCTCAACAGTTGTAGCAGTGCACGGAACGGCCACTGCTACCACCGGATGACGGCTGCTGCTGACCTGATCCGCGCTTCCTATTCTTCTTCTTCCCCTAGGCAGCTGCTGCAACGCCCTGCGTCTGCGTGGGTATAGACGGGGTCGAAGAGGAGGAGGAAGATGAGGTCGTGATGGAGGTGGATGAGGGTGACTGCAGGAGGGAAGATGGTGGTGATGCGAGGACTGCTGTAGCGAGGGAAGTCTCCTGATGCGCTACTGCTGCCTCGCGGGCCGATGTCACCTGGAGGAACAGCTGATGCACCCAAGGGAGCAGCTGCAGAGTGGCTGAGAAAGGCTCGAGAGCAGCGTCGTTGTGCCGTGTGAAGATGTCGGTGTACTCCAGGCGAACTCTGAGCATGATCGTCCGAAGTGCCCACAGCTGTGTGCCCCCTGAGGTCCCCAGACACGTGTAAATACGCATGGCGCGTCGCCAGTAATCCGCCGCAGGCTCCGATGGTCCCCGACGGAGCGAGTGGAAAGCACGAATGTGTGACGCATGCGTGGCGTGCGTCTCTGCGGCCAGTAGGGACAACGCCAGATTCCAGCCTCCACGAGGATCAGCTCCGGTGCCTATGCCAGCCTCGCCAAGGAAGGGGCGGAAGTCGACGACAGTCTCGCGTGGCATGGCATATAGCAGTCCTCGCATGGCCCGGGCTGCTGTCAGCACCTGTGCTGGATCTGTAGACTGATATGGTCTGTGGTAGTAAGGCCACACTCCCTCGGAAGTGGCCCACACCTGAAACAGGATCTCCTAGCACTCAAATCCATCCTCGCTGATGTACCGTGGAGGTGGTGCCTCAAAGTCCTTTGGCTGCCGCTCCGTGGGGAGAGCAACCGCAGGCTGAGGAGGGCGAGAGACGGGGAAAACTCCAGGAAGGGGGTGATCACCGGGGAAGTCAGGTGACGATCGTATCGGGGACACGGGTGGGGGTCGGGTACCCGTCTGGAGCTGACGGAGGCGCTCTTGTAGAAGACGAATCTCCCACTCCTGGGAGTCACCCTCGAAGCCTGGCATGAAAGGCTCGTCATCAAGGAGGTCCGCAGGTGGTGGAGAAACCACACCAGGAGGTGAAGCAGGCGGAGCACCTGTCACGGGCATCTGGGCCGAGTGCTGGGTGGAGGCCGCAACGCCGGCAGCTCCCTCAGAAATCCGCGAAGGAGCCGTGGACTGAGCACGCAGAAGCTCAGTCAGCGTGCGGATCGCGTCAGTCTTCTCTCGCTGTAGACGACGCATCTCCTCCTGCTGGCTGCGTAGGTCCGCAATGGCCTGCGAGCGAGGGCTCAACACCCCTGAAGAAGAGGAGGAGGGATCACCTGGTCCCTTGTCCTTGTCGTCGGGCGAACTCATGTCGCCGCTCACTATGGGACGACAGGTCAAGTTTGTCGGATTTAAAAAACGTCTGCGTTTCTCAAGAAGTTGAAACGCTGGCAAATTTTGACTTTCCGGGTGAAAATTTGGCTAAGTATAATGCTGACGTCAGCAAGTGGTTGCTGACGTCAGCACGACCTGATGACGTCAGCAATCAACAATGCTGACGTCAGCTCGTCCCCTCCTTTTTTTCTTTTCTTGTCACGGTTCTGCGCGCGTGTGGAGCCGCTTCGCGGTGGCGCGCGGCGGCTCCGCGGAAGCTGCGCAGCAGCTTCCGCCCAGCTGCTGCTGCAGCTGTGCTGTCAGCTGCAGTAGCAGCAGCGTCGCTGTGTGTGCAGCGGTGGCAGCAGCGGCTGCGCGGCTGCTGCTACTGCTACGCACTGCGGCTGCTGCTGCGTGCTACAGCTGCTGCTGGCTGCCGCCGCCGCGCGCTGCTGCTGCTGCCGCTGCTGCGCTGCTGCCGCCGCGACTGCCGCTGCCGCTGCTGTGCTGTTGCCGCCGCTCCCACTGGTGCGCTGCTGCTGCCGACGCTGCTGCTGCCGCCGCTGCTGCCACGGTGCTGCTGCGGCCGCTGGTGCTGCGCTGCTGCTGCCGCCGCCTCTGCTGCTGCTGCTCTGCTGCTACGGCTGTGGGAGGGCAGCTGCACGCACTGCAGCCGCCACACACCTCTGCGTGGCGGTACACGCTACTGCTGCTGCCTCTGCAGCTGCGATCTCACCTGGTGGGTGGAGTGCGTTGACGGCGACCGGCCGTCTCCAAAAGACCCCATAAACTGTGCTGCAGCGGTGACTCTCACTGCTGCTGCTCTGCTGCGTCTCTGCTGCGTAGCTCAGTGAGAACTGTCTCACTGCTCTGATACCATGAGAAAGTGCGTAGAAGCTTCCTAGCAACACAGCCGCTGACCGGGCGTCAGTGCCTGATCAGACGGTGACGACGGTCACAGGTCGTACACACAACGGCAAGGGTTTGGCTAGGAGACACAAGGCACAGTGTCAAAATGCTTCAATATAGCATATGTAGAGAGAAATGACAAATGACAGGTCCAAGGCATAAATACCTGCCGCGGCGCACGGCGGGTGTCGCACGCGGCAGTCCAAGAGCTGTCCTAAAACCGGCCCAAAACCACTGTTTTGGCCGTAACTCTACGCAAACATGTCAGAATGCTACGCCGTCTCAACCTAGACGTGCAGAATCAAAAGACGGACGCTACGAGTGGTCACATACATGCATCCATCGACTGACAGTGAGCATAAAATGGAAAAACATGCAAATAGGCCTCATGGCCAGTCCGCCGAAAGACGCCTGCAAGACGTATAAGACACAGCAAAGAGTCCCGGTGGCATCTGGGGCTCTGGAACAGTGGTCGGTCAGCTCCAAGCGGGTAGTCCGCCGCCTGTCGTCGCGCCGGTGTCACCAGGGCCGCCTGCCTCAGGGATCTGCACGAGTATGGACACGGCTGAGTGGTCACAGTAAACTGTACAGGAACGGCACAAAGCACAACAGAGACAGCAGGGCAATGGATGCCGAAACGTAGTAAGTGCATCACACTAGCAGTATTGCAGGTGATAATGCAGTCTCGGGATCTCTAAAAGACCTGTGATGCCACAATCGATGTGCTTTGTGGTGTCGGTTCAAAGCCCACACAACAACAGCCTTGACATCCCTCTTCTTTTCTTCCTTGTTACTAGCATTACGGTAACGGCGACCGATGGGGAGCTTGGTTATCTCTCGCTCGACGATGGACGGATAAGCTTCATAGTTAAAAAGAACTGGGTACATGTGTGTTGTGCCCAAGATGTAGATATGCAGACATGTTTTGCCGTCTCACTATCTCCATCGTAAACCTCCTCTCTGTCAACATGTCAACAAAACTACATGGATGTGAGCCTCCTGTATATGAGGGTAGCCATTTGAAGGCTTGCAATGCGTCAATAGACGTCATAACAGTTGACAACTGAAGACAATAACAGTACAATTTCCGTTTATGCCAAACAGAGTTGTGTTCACTGTGTTTCATATGAATCCTGTCTCTTCGCGACATGTGTGAGGCATCCATGAGCCCCACAGGTTCCTGATCCACATGGATGGTCTGAGAAACTCACATTCCCAGTCTGAGAATCTCATACCTGTAAGTATCGCTTGACATGGTTGGTTTGCCCAACCTCATGGCATGTCAGAAATGTGTCAGTTTCATTATGGGGTAGTCGCTGTAGGGAGACAAAATCACAGGGCTTTGAATGCGCACGCTTTGTGCTATACTTGTGTCTTCATTTTCCACGCACATCTAGCTGTGGTCGTCGCTAAGTCTATCGGGGTAACAATGATTCTATCACTTGATCAAGAATGAGGCATTGAGAATTTCAAAGTTAGAAACGAGATCGTGATGAGAGTAAGATCTAGATTTCCTGTGAGAAACAAGATCATGATTTGCTCAAGCTCAAACTTAGAGATGAGACATGACATTCCGTAAGTGGAAATCATGAGCCAAGAGCAAGAATTTTGATTCATCTTTAACTTCATGCATTGTGGTCAAGTTGTTGTGGATGAAGGAATAGAGCGAGGAAGATGTATGAGGGAGAGGATCCCGCTGTCTTAGATACGAAGAATGTTCTGCGACAAGGAATGTAATGAATGAATAAATGAATGATGTGATGATCTTGCTGCCTACCTCGGTCCCTGCCTAATCATGCTGAACTGCTAATGCAAATCATGAACCCTCAGTGTACAGAGGTCTTTGCCTGTCAGCACCCTCCGCCCAGGCATGGTTCTCTTGCAGTTGCCACTTGATGGATGGATGCCTTGTCCCTGTGTGTTGCACACTTGGACAATCCCGTACATGATGCCGGTAAAAGATTGAGCAGAGCACACTCTTGAGGAAGTTGCATGAATCACCCTTCCAGGGAGCTTGCATAGAGGGAGTTTGCTGCGGACGCTAGGCCTGAGGTGTGGTGGGAAACGCTGGACAGAAGGAGCGGCACGACAGGGCACCTGTCTTTGCTGTGCTGCAGGTTTGGCATGGCACAGTGGACCCAGCGAATGCAGAGCACCCGCCATCCCCATAGCTGCACTCAGGGGTTGCCGTGCAGTTTCCCTTGCTTGCGAGTTGCGGCAGCTGGCAAGAGGGGCCGGCACAGGGGATTCTTGCGCTGCAGAAGCACTGGCTGTAGCACGCGTTGTAGTTGGCTGCGCGGGTGGAGGAGGTGCCGCCGAGGGTGTTGGCCACGGACGTGCACACGTTTTCGCACGATGTGTTGGCAAAGCGGCACGAGGGCGCCCCGCCGCTCCCCACAATCTGGGTACAGTCCGCCGAGGGGGGCTGCCAGGAGGGATACCCGCAGACTGTGTTTTCCGAGCAGGCAGAGGTAGGGTTTGGGGGGTAGCCTGCTCTCCCCACGCACGCAGCCTGGCAGGAGTCGCAGGCCTTGTTGCTGTTGCGCACAGGCAGCGCATAGTTGCATTGTGCGTCGCAGTAGGACTGGTACGTGACATAGTCGGCACCGCATACGGGGATGGAGGAGGTGCAGCCGCAGGAGGCCCCCACCCGGGGGACACATGGGATGAGGAGGGTGGAGTTCACGGGGAGGCGGGTGTCGATGCTTGGGAGAAAGTTGCGTGCGGCGATGTTGGCAGGTGCGAGGGAAGCCCGTGTGCAGCAGTAGATGAAGAAGGAGGCGATGTAGGAGAGTGTGTCGTTTGGCTGCACGGTGTAGGAGATGTCCTGCACTGTGGTGTCTGGAAGGGAACGTGGGCGGGAGGAGTTGACGCAGACCTGCTGCCCCACTTGCAGGTGTGGCGCCTGGCACTGCAGAGCAGTAAGAACATAAAGCAGAAGAGGGTCTGCGAATGGTGATAAAACAGAAAATGCTTCAAAAGCAAAGCAGGAACGCGTGCGAAAGACGAGCATGACGGAGACCTCAGAATACTGTTTGCAGGGATACCGTCAGACCCTGCATTCACCTCACCCGAGACCGAGGGCAGAGACAGTCTGCAGTTGATGGCAGGAATGAAGGCGAACACAATCTGCAGGCAAGATTGTGCCAACCACTCACCCGAATGCCGGGGTTAAGTGCAAGGAACACAGACTGTGTGAGGTTGTACGCGTTCCACAGTGTGGGGCAGCTGTCACCCTGTTGCACGCGCGTGAAGCGCGTGCATGCAGTGTCCGTCTGTTTTCGTGCAGGAAACACACCACCCACACACATGCAAGAAACAGGGAGAGGAAGGGGGGTAGCAAGGGGGAGGAAGGAGGGGTTAAGAACAGTTTGGCAAAGAAATTTATGCAGAACACAAGACATTATAGATTGCCATGTTGCAGAGCCAAGAGCTGCTGCGCAACCAGCCAGTTTGTGAGTGCCAGAAAGTGACAGCAAGAGGGAACAGCTGCAAAGCTGCAGCTCGAGGTTGCACACTCAAAAAGGGCCCATTTGCTCTACCACCAAAAGGCACAGAGGCGCCACAAACACACACACCCTGTGCATGCGCCTTCACCCTGCACCACATTCTACACCACCTTGCATGCCCATCACTGGTGCGGTGAAGGCACCACGTGGGTTCCCTGCACTGCTGACGCACACCCCAACCTTGCAGAAGCGTGTGCAGTACAGCAGGATGAACGAGAGACAAGCGTGTGCAGTACAGCAGGATGGACGAGAGACGAGCTTGTGGTGTACTGACCATGTTGGGGCCGTCAGCCACGCACACGCCGATGCCCACTGGTAGGCTACCACTGGCCGAGTTGCAGTTGAGGGCTGCGTTCAAACTGCCACAAGGTGACACACACCATGGCGACCATAGAAGCTCTTGTCAGTGCCAGGAGATGTGGGAATAGGAACATGCGGATGGGGTTGATAAAATCCAGGAACATCATCTCACATCTCATTGCATCACATCACATCACGTCGCATCGCATCGCATTCCATCGCATCGCATCGCATCGCATTGCATCGCTTTGCATAGCAGTGCATCGCATCGCATCGCATCGCATCGCATCGCATCGCATCGCATCGCATCACATCACATCACATCACATCAAATCACATCACATGTCTCATTGCATCACATCAGATTGCATTGCGTCCACCGCACCGCACCACACCGCGCTGCTGCACGCCACCCACGCCACGCCACGCAACGCCACACCACACCACACCACACCACACCACACCACACCACACCACGCCTCACCACACCACATGCTGACCTGGCGAAGCGAGTGCTGTTGAGACCGTACAGCACTGCCACACTGTTGCAGGTGTCACCAAATTTGGTGACGTATGATTGGCCGCACACGGGCGCGGCCGCTGTGGCAACAGCAGCTGGGGGCTGGGCGAGGATGTCGGCAGTGGCATTGCGAGTGGCGTTGATGCACACCGTCTGCGAGGCATAGAGGCTGGAGCAGTTGAGGAGTGGGTTGAGGGTCTGCAGCAGAGAGAGGAGGTTTGTGGCTGTCGACATTGTTGCTGTCGCCACTGTCTGGATGAGAGAGGACGTTGTGGAGGTGAGGGAAGTTGATGTTCCATAGAGGAGGCTGGTGGTGGCAGATGCGACGGAGGAAGGCATGGAGGTGAGGAGTTGGGAGATGCTGGCACAGGTATCACTTGGTCTGGTAATGTGAGTTCTGGTGCAGCCTGCGACTGTGAATGAGTTGATGGCAACGACTAGGCCTGCACGCGTGCATGCGCAATGGTGGTGCAATGGTGGTGCAATGGTGGTGCGGAGCAGAAGCACATGGCCTCAATGGAAATCCATGGTAAAGTGGAATGCAAAGCAAGGGACTGATGGCCAAAGACACAATCGCAAACCAAGGCATGGTGTGCTAGCAAGAAGGCGCAGAGGATGATAGCAACATCGCTAGAGAGACAAAGGACTGGGACAATGTGGTAAGGGCACAGGGCCATGACACCCATCACAAACCTGGAACAAGAGGCCCAGCACAGCTGAGGAAGGGGTTGAGCATGGAGAATGAGGAGGCCGTGATGCCGTAGCCCGTTTGAATCTTCTGTCAGATGCAAAACATGAGAGTGGTCACATGAGAAGCACATTGCAGGAGGGTGGCATGCACTTCATGGCAGACGTTGTGTTGGACCAAGCACAGAAGCAGCACTTGCGAGCTCGAGCTTTGCGTGTGTGTGCTTGAAGCGGCTGAAGTCTTTGGGAGAAGTGCTGGTCTATGAGGAGGGAGACAGAGAAATACGAAGACGTTGAGCAGGAAGGTCAGGTAGGGAAGGAATAGAGCGGGAGAGAGTGAGGGAGGGGAGGAGGGGGAGAGAAAGAGCAAGAGGGGGGAGGGTCTGGGGGAGTGGGGGGGAGGGAGGGGATGAATAGTAGGGCAGAGCAGGGCAGGGTAGGGTAGACGTACTGTGCAAGTGTCTCCGTATTGTGTTACGTANGTTGAGCGTGGAGAATGAGGAGGCCGTGATGCCGTAGCCCGTTTGAATCTTCTGTAAGATGCAAAACATGAGAGTGGTCACATGAGAAGCACATTGCAGGAGGGTGGCATGCACTTCATGGCAGACGTTGTGTTGGACCAAGCACAGAAGCAGCACTTGCGAGCTCGAGCCTTGCGTGTGTGTGCTTGAGGCGGCTGAAGTCTTTGGGAGAAATACGAAGACGTTGAGCAGGAAGGTCAGGTAGGGAAGGAATAGAGCGGGAGAGAGTGAGGGAGGGGAGGAGGGGGAGAGAAAGAGCAAGAGGGGGGAGGGTCTGGGGGAGTGGGGGGGAGGGAGGGGATGAATAGTAGGGCAGAGCAGGGCAGGGTAGGGTAGACGTACTGTGCAAGTGTCTCCGTATTGTGTTACGTAAGTGGAGGCTGCAGACGAGCTGGCGGAGACGCATGTGGGTGAGCCGTCGGAGCGTGCGCCGATGATGAAGCCCTGCATGGAGCATGGTGGTGCGTGCGGGTGTGACGGTGTTGGTGGTTGTGGCAAGACATCAGACTGTGCTCTCTGTCAACAACATGAGCTCGATAAGTCGTGACGAACTTCCACATGCGGTCGTGGATGTGGATGTGGAATAATTAACACCGGAATGCCACGGTAGAGCTGAGGCACTCACCGGCGCACACTGGCATGCATAGAAGCCGTCGGCAGACGAGTCGTTGCAAGTGCCTGCACCACAAGGGTTGACAAGGCCACCGCAAGGCCGCGCAGGCACGCACTTGGACGTCGGCACGCCCACCACCTCCACAAACCCCGCAGCAGCGGAGCAGTTGCAGTGTGCGAAGCCGTTCTCGGAGTAGCACTGGCCTGCCCCGCACGGGCGGATGGCGGCGGCGCATGCGTTGCGCGGCGCGCCTGTGGTGGAGGAGAGCAACGGCCAAGTGGTCCACCAGCGCCCGCCTGTGGCGTCGGCTGGCACGGGAAACTTGGAGCCGAGGTTTAGCCGCACCTGCTGCGGTGCGTTGGGGAAGTAAACCGGGTACATCGGCGCATTGCTGCACAAGCAACGCCGTGAATGCCAGTCACGTTCAGAAAGAGACAGGGGAGTGGCTGGGGGGTTGAGCATTGGTTGGAAGGGTGAACGCAGCCTACGAATGACGAAGATTTGTGCTATAGTGTGACTGGGTTCATCCCTCCATGGTGATTTGGAGTTGCTGGCAAGAGCTAGTCTGCATCAAGTGTTGAAGCAGAACAGCTTCCGAGATGGTCTGCCTCAAACACATGCGTAGGCCCATGCATGTGTCTACGCATTCGAGAGCGCGCAGCAGAGCAAGTCGACTTCTGTGCAAGCAGGCTGAGCACGCACAGAAGCACACTGACAAGCACAGAAGCAAGCAAGGAGGGGCTGTGACCAAAGTAGGGGAAATTGGGCCGACTAGTGACACGTAGGGAACCACTCACGTAAGCATGCCGCATTTGCCGGCACCAGGATGCATGGCGATGTACATGTATCCTCCGTCTCCCCACGTCCTTGGCCACGTGTTCTTGATGATCCAGTACTGTCCAGTGAGGTTGTAGCCTACCACAAGCACCGCGTGGTTTATCTCCGTCGAACAGTTGCCGTTGTACACGTTCACGCGCCCAAAGCTGCTGTACCTCTGCATGGAGGACAACAGGGCAGCAAGGGAGGAGTGTGGAGAGAGTGGGATCAGGTGAAGCATAGAAGCAGCAGCGCAAACTCGACGCAAGAACGAAGCATCGCTCAGATTCTCGACAGAACTTCATTGGCGCCGGCTATGCGAGGGGTGGGACAGGTGCATTGAGATTTGTGTGCCGACATGCGGGTTCAGAACCTGTACAGCAGTGCATGGGCTGAGGTGTTGGTGTGCCTCACGGCATCCATGACTTCCTGTTCCGCACACAACCAGAAAGGGAGTGTGCATGGAAGGGAGGCTCACCTGGAAGTCCATTGCACTAGCTGAGATGAGCACAAGCACGGGCTGCACCATCACAGCCTTCATGAGCGCCGTCTGGTCGTACGCCGGCACTTGCTCCCATCCCGATATCTGCGTGCGCAACAGTGACAGAGAGACGGAGACTTGAAGGCTGTGGGATCCCAACATCTCGTCTTGCAGCAATGAGCTGAGAAGCCTCAGGAGACGCCGGAGGAGGAGGCTTCATCGTCATGAATGTGTGGCATGTGCTCTGCATCACATGACCTGTCCTGCTTGCGTCGCGTGCCGCGGTGTGCGAGACAGTGCATTTCTGCCACTTGAGCCCATGAAGCCAAGGCAAGATGCGGTCCAAACTACGTGGCCACGTCCACTCGTCTGATCTAAGTTGCTCTGGCTTGCATATGCGAGTGCAACTTACTGTTGACATGCTCCACAACTCCAAGAGCGACACGTCTGTGTGCGAGGTCGACAGCACCCCCCCCC
>SZWC01002197.1:4484-40362 GCA_023375785.1 Penium margaritaceum
CCCCCCCCCCCCCCCCCCGCTCATGAGGGAGCCGCCTTTGGAATCCAGACATCAAGCACAAACCCTATCACTCCGATACTCATGTAATGGATTTTAACAGAATGCATGGCCAACCAGGCCAAAACCAATGTGCTTGATGGTCTCTGACCCTCACGACAAAATGGCTTGAGCCATCTCGTCCTTCTGTCCACATGCCAGGGACCCCCACTCAAGCTGCATGTCACCAGTCGCATGCTTTATTCATTCGCTGATAGTTTAACTCCTTAACTAACTTGTATTGGGTTTTTAGGCCCTCCTTCATTGGATTGTGCAAGAGGGTGTACAACGATCCTATGGATATGACAAGAAGGGATGCACAATAATACATGAAAAGACATTAGAATAAGTGGTTGAATGACATGTGTACAAACTATTAACACAACTTCGCTATTTGAGTTGTGCAGTCTTCGACACATGTAATTTTTATGCTTGTTCTAATGGCGTGTTAACACATTGATCTCCATTTCCTCAAGAGATAGATTCTACGAGAAGTGTGTATGAAGGAGTGTATATATAGAGTAATGTGTATATGAATACATTGACATTTGCCAAAAAATCATGTACAAGTTTTGAGATAGCATGTACACAAGTATGTGACTATAACAAGCCTTTTATTATTAAATAATCCATTATAATTATTACTTCCCTGAACACTTAGTCTCTTGGATGGCCCTTCCAACGAGTGGAAATGAATATGATGACAAAGGTGTGTACAAAGGATGCATGGGTATTGGGTGTGAAAGTACATGCACTTGCAAAAGCATGTCCACAAGCCTTTTTGTCAAATTTTCTTACTCGTTGGCTGATAGCACATATAAACACCCCTTTCGTTTAGACCCCCATGTCTCCACTTGCTTCCTTTCCCTTTGAGGGTTAAGATTGGAAGAGGAGTCAGGCAGTACACAACAATGCACATCAAAATTCTATTTGTGAATAAACGAGTGTGTTGGGAGCCAAAGAAAAGTGAAAGCTTTAGTGAAATTTCCGTAGGGAGAAAACCCAGACTATAGCCTAATAAAGGATTTTTTGCCGTGGTTAGCCCAGGGAGATGCCAAGTCTATGGCCATAATAGCTTGAATGATCAAACACTTCTCAAGGATTGCATCCAAACTCCACGTCACCCATGCCACGTATTGGCGGCGTGGTGGGAAGTTTGCCCGTGTATACCATGTGATGGGTGTTGAGAAAGCCGACATGCGAGGGAGGAACTATCCGGTGATGGACATGGGTCATGATGGGACTTGCGGCTACATGTGGTAGAGGAAGGTTCAGATAGGACGCCACTCTCACCAACTAAGATGTGGAGACAGCTTGGGTGCTATATCTTATGGTAGTTTATTCTCAATGCCAACAAGGGATGGGCCTGGATGGTGCAGTGACTTGGACAAAGGAGAAGAAATGGAGGAAGTATTAGCGGAATCTCGTAGCGAGTTTGAGGGAGTTGTCATGCTCAATTATGTGGAAGAGCATGCGAGGGTCAAGGCAAGTGAGTTGGGCCTTTGTGCATTGATTGGTAGCATTGTTCCTGGCTCAGCAAAGAAGGAGAATCCACACAATATCCTACAACTCGACGTTTTAATTTTTAGTGATTTGCTCATCCTTCATTTTATCAGTAATTTCCTAGGTTAAGAGATGGGTGCATCTCTTGTTTCGTCCGACAAGTGACTCGTGGTCTCTTGAATTCGACAATAGCCCGGTTTAACCCCTTCAGGTTTTGTGATTTCAAGGAATCTAGTCGCGAAAAATGTCTTTTTCTATAGTCACCGCGTGGATTTGCATTGCACAATAGCTCGACGTGATGCATAGAGCTACCAGACGAGGATGCACAAATTAGAAAAAGACAAGTCAGTGTGAGAAACGTGTGCCAACAGGCTTCGTCAGGAGGATCTAAAAGAATGTGTCCTTCAAAAGGCATCATAAGAAAATCAAGCACCAGCCGAAGACAGATCCAACCACGAACCAACAAAGCGGAAGTCAAGTAATGGATCACCAACAATGGCATTAAAGTATTTATATTATTTCAAGATTTAATTGAATCCGATGAACTAAAGCATTCTGACATAATTCAGCCATGATCCAAACGGTTAACATCATAATCAAGAAGCAGAGGACCATGTCATTCGGATCTTATTTACCGAATTATCGTAGTGGATAATCGCTCGAGGTGGTTATCGCAAAGGTGTGGGGGGTTGTGGTGTTTGCACTATAGCAATAACAATGGCCATAAACCACCCATTGTCCTCCATGGTTGCTTTAATTTCCACAAGCTATCTGCTAAGTGGATTGACCACGTTGATACATCCTGGGTAATATTCCCTCGTGAACAAGAATTGGATTGGGTATTCACTCCAACATGCCGGTCTTCTTGACAGGTTCAGTTGCGCTTGGAAGATTGCCTATGGATTTTGGTCGGCCATAACCTTCACGTCTCCCCTTGGCGCCCTCGAGGTAGGTGTTGGCACTAGTGGGTGTGGAGGTACCCTCAAGGATGCCTAGCTCTTGTTGATGCACGCTACCAAGGTTTGGGGCAGCCAATGGAAACCTTTGGTGAAGAGTGTGGAGCACAAGGATCACGGATGTGAGGGGGCAGAACACGTCGTATTCAGTAGAACTGAATCGAAAGACGATTTTGTTACTTAGCACAGTGAGATTACATCAGATCCTTATAGCATGTGATCTAAGCTTTCCAACTCATCCAAGCACGCCCAAATTGGAGCAGTAGAGCCCTCTGCTACGGCCGTCAAAGTAACCCTTGGTGGAGCCGCCCACCTTGCCTTACACGCTAGGCAACGGGAGGCGCTTCGACGATGACCCGTCGAAGCGCCTTTCCTCGCCCAGAAGTCAAGGAGAAGTTCATCCTGGTCAAGGAGAGTCTTCTGGTTACTTCCTTTATGGCCCTGGTGCATTTGGGGATCGTTGGAGACGAACTCGGATAACTGGTGGTGGGTTATCCCGCCACCCATGGCGGGTACCAGATTCCATCCCCCCAACACCCGAATTTCGGGCTAGGCTAACTTTCTGAATACTCACTCAAATCGAGCGATTCAAAGCTCGATCCTGCATAGAAAAATCCAAGAAATCCAAATCTAAAGTCAGATCAGGTGTTCGACTACTCCTTAGTGGTCGAACCAGGGAGTACACTCAACGGCACTCATGGCAAGGTGCACACCATGTCAACAATCTCCCCCTTGCACCGCAGCCTTGATGCCCTGTCCTTGGAACCTGTAGCATTTTAAACTTCACAGCGCAGACTGAGCTCCATGCAGCTCGTGTCGTGCCTGTCCTTGGGCTGTTCCTTGGTCATGGCATCGGCGAGCATGCGCTTAGTGCCACAGTGCACAATAGCTGCATCTCCCTTCGCCACCAAGTCCCGCGCGTAGTGATGTCGGATCTCGATGTGCTTGCTCCTCCTGTGGAGCATTGGGTTCTGGGTCAGGCTAATGGCACTCATGTTGTCCACATTGAGTACCGTCAGCTTCCTTTGCGGCATTCCGATCTTCTTTAGCAGCCGTCGTAGCCACACCGCTTCCTTTGCGGCTTCCGCGAGCGCGATGTACTCCGCTTCGGTACTGGACAGTGCAACACAGTCCTCCTTCCTGCTTGCCCGTGAAACTGCTACACCACCAAGTACAAAAACGTACCCCGACGTTGATTTTCTGTCATCCACATCACCAGCCCAGTCGGCATCGGAGTAGCCGACCAACTCGAGGGAGTCGCCACGTGCTCTCCCTCCAAACACGAGCTGCGACTGTTTTTTCGCCTTGAGATAGCGGAGGATCCACTTCACCGCATGCCAATGTAGCGGCCCGGGGTCAGCAATGTAGCGGCTCACTTGGCCCTCCGTGAAGGCCAGGTCAGGCCGCGTTGCCACCATGGCGTACATGATGCTCCCCACTGTGGACTGGTATGGCACACCTGCCATCTCCTCCTTCTCCTCGTCCGTGCTCGGGCCCATGCTCGAGCTCAACTCACACGTGGTGATCATGGGTGTGCCGATGGGGTTGCACTCCTCCATGCTGTATCGGCGGAGCACCTCTTGCATGTACTTTGCCTGCCCCATCTCGAGCGTGGCGACGCCGAGGTAGTACTCGAGCTCGCCCATGTCGGTCATTTTGAACCGATCACCCAGCTGCCGCTTCAGGTTCACCAACTCCTCCATGTCCGACGACACGAGAATGAGATCATCCACGTAGAGTGCCACGATCTGGTGCAACCCCGGCTGTTTCTGCACGTACACGCTGTGATCCGCCTCGCAGCGCTTGAAGCCAAGCTCGACCATGAAGCCGTCCATTTTCAGGTACCACATGAGTGGCGCTTGCTTCAACCCGTAGAGCGCCTTGCGAAGCCGGCACACCTTCCCCGGCGGTGCGTCCACCCCCTCCGGCACCTCCATGTAGACCTCCTTGTCCAGGTTGCCGTTGAGGAACACGATTTTCACGTCCATTTGGTGGACTTCGTAGTCGTGCACCGCCGCCACCGAGAGGATGGAGCAAATGGAGGCGAACTTCGCCACCGGCGCGAAGGTTTCATCGTAGTGGTCACCCTTTTGCTGGGCATACCCCTTTGCGACCAGCCGCACCTTGTACCGCTCCACCTTCCCCTCCTTGGTGAGCTTCTTCTTGAAGATCCACTTGGAGCCGATGATTTTCGCGCCCTCCGGCTTGTCAATCAGCTTCCAAGTGCCATTTTCTTCATGGGAGGCGAGCTCAGATTTTATAGCTCCCTCCCACTCAGCCCCATCCTTCCGCTGCAATTCCTCCTTGACGGTCTCGGGCTCCTCTTGCACAAAGAACACTCGAGCGACCCCAGTCGAGATGCCCTCCGCAGCATCGTACCTCTTTGTCATCCTCCTTGCGCGTCCGCTTCTCCGGGACTGCTACTGTTGAGGCTGTTGCTGCTGCTGCCATTGCTGCTGCTACTGCTGCCTCCTCGCGGTGCCACTCGCACCGCTGACCTGCTCTCCCTCTCTCGGGGAACGTGGAGATGCGGGCTCACTCCCCACCTCTTCGTTCAGCTCCACTGCTGCCGGTGCTTCGGACTCATTGTCCAGCTCGGCTGAATGCAAATCAGCCGCTCCCACATCGCCCGGATGGTTCTCGTCGACTGGAGCCGATGGGACGTCACCCTCTTTTTTTTTTTTGGTTTTTAAGATGGTCCAGGCAGAAAATCCCTCCCACCGGGCTCCCTTCCGGAAGCTGCTACCTTGGTGACTGTTTGAGACGTCACCCTCTTTTGCGTCCTCCGGCGTCTCCCCCTCAAGGAGTGGCAGCCACTCCCCATGCTTGGAGAGACCCGCGTCCTTGTCCGTCCAATGGCTGGCCTCGTCGAACGTGACTTCGTGACTCTTCACGATCTGCTGCCTCCGTGGGTCGAAGAGCCGGTACGCCTTGCTCCCGCTCTCGTACCCGACGAAGATGCACCAGCGAGTCCGTGGGTCCAGCTTGCCCCGCCCCTCCCGTGCCTGCACAACAGCATGTGCAATACAACCAAACGTCCAGAGGTGTGCCACTGTTGGTTTCCTCCCGCTCCACACTTCTTGTGGCATATTATACACCTTGGACTCCGCGTCTTTTAGCGGCTTCGTTGGCGTCACGTTCATGATGTACGCCGCTGTCCGTGCCGCCTCACCCCAGTACCGCTGCGCGAGGCCGGCATCACTCAACATGGAACGGACCATGTTGAGGATTGTGTGGTTTGCCCTCTCGGCAACACCGTTCTGCTGCGGAGAATGTGGCATAGTTTTCTGCCACGGGATCCCCTTTCTCTTCATCCATGCCGAGTAGCCCTCGTACTCGCCGCCATTGTCGTTCCGGAATGCCTTCACCTTCAACTCCGTTTGGCGCTCCACAGCCGCCACGAACTCCTGCATACACGACAAGACATCGCTCTTCCTCTTGATGATGTAGAGGTAGAGCTTGCGGCTGTGGTCATCGATGAAGGTGACGAAGTAACGCGCCCCACCGATGGAGGGCTCGAACGGTCCACACACATCGGTGTGCACTACCTCCAACTTTGCCGATGCACGCGTCGCCTTTCCTACAATCGGCTGCCGTGTCGCCTTGCCGACCACACACCGCTCGCACACGGCGTCCTTGGCTACATCAAGGCTCTTGACCTCAAGACCCCGCACCACTTCCTTCTTTGCCATGTCCCTCACCGTTGAGGGAGCAATGTGGCACAACCAGTGATGCGACAGGTCCAGGTCCCCTTCATCCTTTGTCACGAGGTTGGCGGCGTCGGTCCTCACCGCATCGACAAGAACCTTGGTACGGAGAAGGTAAAGGTCCTCCTCCCTCTTGCCACGTGCAATCACCTCGTCGTCCCCCTCCTTCCGGATGATAGCCTGCTTCTTATTGAAGAGTACCTCAAGCCCCTTGTCGGTAAGGCGGCTCACTGACAGCAGGTTTGCCCCAAAGTTGGGCATGTGGAGCACGTCATAGATGGTACACGGAATGGTTTTCCCGTTCACCACTGACTCGATGCGAACATTGCCTTCGCCCGCGGCCAACTCCGTTTTGCCGTTGGCGACTATCATGCGCCGCTCAGTGGCGCAGTAGGTGACAAATGCCACCCGGTTGCATTGCGTGTGGCGGCCTGATCCGGAGTCAATCATCGTGACTTCCGGATCTGTCAAGTCGGTAGACTCCCTGGCCATCATGGCTTGGGTGGCCTTCTTCCCGCCCTTCCCGGGCTGGTCCGACTTCTTGTTGGGGCAGCCGCGTGCGTAGTGGCCCTGTTTGCCACAGTTGTAGCATTCCCCCTTCTTGTCACCTTTCTTCGTGCCCTGATTTGCACCCTTCCCCTTCTTGCCTTCCCCTCCACCTTGAGGATGGACGGCATAGGCGGAACTCAATGTTGCCCCACTCTCTCTCCCACCACGCCGCATCCATTCATTGCGGAAGTACTCAGCTAAATTTAGATACTTCAGCTCATCGGCGTACCAGCCGCCTACGACGGTGATCATGGGACTCCAACTTTCCGGCAAGGCCAGGAGGAGGATCATGGCTTGCAACTGAGGGTCGACCTTCCATCCAGTGGCTACGCACTCGGCAGTCAAGGACTCAATTTGCTGCAGGATCTCCATGATATCGTCGCCTTCGTTGGCTCGGAGGGTGACAAGCCTGTTGAAGACGAAGAGCTGGTTGGCAAGGTTGGTAGACTGGTAGATGGTGCAGAGTTTCTTCCAGGCCTCCACGGCCTCCGTGCATCCTTGAATGAGGGAGCGTTGCGTCAGAGCAAGTACATACACCAACAAAGCAAGTGCCTTCTTATTGCGCTTCTTGTACGCTTCCACTTCCTCCAGCGTCGCGGTATCCGGAGGGGCAGTTTCTTCACCCTTGACCAGCTCAAGCAGGCCCTTGTCATCGAGGAAGACCTCAAACTCCCACCTCCAAAGGTGGAAGCCAAGCCCGTTGAACTTGGAGACGCCGATGCTCTCTTGCTCGGTCGGTGCCATGGCGCGCCGCGGTAGCGTGAACGTTGTAGAGCTAGGGTCCTTCTAGGAACGTGGGCCCATAACCCTTTGTTGGCACTAGTGGGTTTGGAGGCACCCTCAAGGATTTCTAGCTCTTGTTGATGCACGCTACCAAGGTTTGGGGCAGCCAAGGGACACCTTTGGTGAAGAGTGTGGAGGACAAGGATCACGGATGTGAGGGGGCAGAACACGTCGCATTCAGTAGAACTGAATCAAAATACGATTTTGTTACTTAGCACAGTGAGAATACATCAGATACTTATAGCCTGTGATCTAAGCTTTCCAACGCATCCAAGCACGCCCAAATTGGAGCAGTAGAGCCCCTGCTACGGCCGTCAAAGTAACCCTTGGTGGAGCCGCCCGCCTTGCCTTATACGCTAGGCAACGGGAGGCGCTTCGACGATGACCCGTCGAAGCGCCTTTCCTCGCCCGGAAGTCAAGGAGAAGTTCATCCTGGTCAAGGATAGTCTTCTGGTTACTTCCTTTATGGCCCTGGTGCATTTGGAGATCGTTGGAGACGAACTCGGATCACTGGTGGTGGATTATCCCGCCACACATGGCGGGTACCAGATTCCACCCCCCCAACACCCGAATTTCGGGCTAGGCTAACTTTCTGAATACTCACTCAAATCGAGTGATTCAAAGCTCGATCCTGCATAGAAAAATCCAAGGAATACAAATCTAAAGTCAGATCAGGTGTTCGACCACTCCTCAGTGGTCGAACCAGGGAGTAAACTCAACGGCACTCATGGCAAGGGGCACACCATGTCAACAGTAGGAACCCAACATCTTAAAAATGTGTACTACAAGGAGGAGATCCTGTTCACCATTTGTGTGTTGTCTCTACGGGGACGACTTTCTAACTCTCGTACGCAAGTGGATGGATGTTCTGTATGATGACCACTCCAAGTACGACTACTAACACATCTCACCTCCCATGATTGCGATGAACCGAGAGAGCTAGGAGAGGCGCTGTGGTTAGAAGTTCTTGAATTTGAGAAAGGTGTAACTGCAATCATCTCTACATTTTCAATGCATGTATTATGCACGAACCTCGTATGTAGAATTTCCAAGGGTTTGCTACCCATGCAAGAATTATTGCATGTTTTTTTGAAACGCCGAGGAAATATCTTACCTATCCAACATTTTTTTACACGGCCGATCCCCCACGACTTAAACAATTTTTGGCTCAGTACTCGTACCTTCCTCGCCAAGTATGTGTCCAAGCTCATCTCGTGGAAACGTTTTACTCACTCATATTTGCATAGGAGTTTTGCGCCCGAAGGATCACGATAAATTCTTGCAAATGTCCCAAATGCTCTCTCCGTTGATTTAGAGAAGGCCAAGATGTTTTCCAGGTAAGCCAGAACAAACTAACCAGATTGCTTGGAGAACGTTCAGTTCATTCTTATAGAAATTTGTCGGTGCGTTCGAGTGTGGAGGCACATAATCCAAAGCTCATAATGTCCCATGTGCATCCAAAATATTGTTGCGGGTACATGATCTTCCTAAACACGGACTTTATGGAACATTTGAGACAATTTCAAGGATGAAAGGACTTTGGCGCATTGGATTTGATCAAGCGGGTCCACGATTCATGGTAACAAGAAACAGGTAGTAGTAGTCCACACAAAGGCATAAACCACCGTCTTTTTTGTTCACAAAAAAAAATGGCACATTGTATGACGTGCTTCTTGGCTCAATCCACCCTTTCACAAGGTACTTGTTGATCTGGCGTTTGGCCTTTCGCTAGTTTGTCAAATTTAGGTGATACATGGGTCCAAATGGAGGATTCTTCTCTGGTTACAAGTGGATTGTGTGACCCACGTGTTGTTCTGGTGGATGCCCATCCGGTTGGTCTGAAAATACGTATGAAAACTCCACCGTGATATACACTATCCTCCGACATAAATCCTAAAGATCCTATTGAATACGTCTATTTATCTGTATTGTATACAAGTTGGCTAAAAATCTCAATCGAGTGAGTGAAAACTTATTACTCGGAATCACAGTAAAGCTCCTTTGACCTGTTTCAAGGATTAGACATTTTGATTCAAAACACATTATACTCTTGTTCTTGTGGAGCCAAATATCACCTTGAACAGCTTCAAAGGGGTCGAGAATGTTGGAATCATTCAAGATGATGCTTTGTGGGTACCCTTAAATACCAATTTTCTATTTACACGTACCAATCATGTATACCGTATGATATTTACGAACAACAATTGTGCCATAGATGGCTCGTACTTTAGGTCCATCTTTCGGGTAAAAAAATATCCTATAAAGGACTCATCCCCTCTAGTGTCAGCCAACACGTTTACATGCGCACCAAATAGGTGTCATTTTAACTACATAATCATATTGTTTCCACTCAGAAGAGTGGAAAGGATCGATGACGGCAAGTCCAGTTTGTGTTAAAACACAAAGTAAGTATGGCAAACGGAGTATCTCCCATGATCATCTACTTTGGTCCACATCTTGTGGCTATGTGTGAATTTAGGAAGCACCTTCCATTCTTTGAGTTTGACTGGACTAGAATTGTCGACCAAATGTATTGCAAACGTGATTGAGCTCATCACCTTGAGGGCTTTTTCTTCAACCACTACATCGCACAGCTCTTCTAGAGTGGCGGGTATTGCTTGCACTAAGCATATTTAATCGTGTATCTTTATCTGAGATGCAATGTTTAGTGGACAAAGACAATAAGAAAGTGTAGAACAAGGTTCAACAAGACGAAAGAAAGCAACCAAGAATCTGGAACTCATCCTAAATTTGAATTTTGAACATCCCTGTCTCAAGAAACATGACCCCACACCCATGATCCATCTTTCCCCCTCTATAGTCCCTACTAACTTCACTCATAGATGGAGAAAGGCCACACCACGGCCTTGTCTGTTTCAATGTCCAGGCCCACTACTACGGCCACGGCCCCGTCCATGGTCGTGTTCGTAGCCTTCTGCCTTACCTTATCCACGAGGTGTTACCGCTGCAGCCATTATCGCAGCCTCCTATCCCACCACTAGTAGCCAAGAGCTCTCATCCCTAAAGTGGCCTTACTGCATACAATTGTGGAAAAGTCCCTTACGGAAGGTTGTATTACAACACCCATGCGCCACCTGTAGGTCATCGTTGTCGCAACCGCACTTGTAGTTTGGGACCTTCTGCCTGCCAATCTTCTTGATCTGCGGGTCTACGAGTTGCTTACCCTTCACTCTGCCCCCTTACCAAGATGTCCCTCTAGACTCTGTACCATCCATGCACACGTCACAACTTTGCTACGAATGCGCGTTCAATCGTGCATCTGATTAGTGCTTCGGGGTCGCTGAATATACTTCACGCAACACCCTCTAGATTTTCCAAGCCTGACCTGGCCGTTGTGGTGGTCTTGTCCTTCAGCTCCTTGTTAAAAAGACCATCTCACAAGTACTCAACCAATAAGCACCCCACATCTTTAAGGTCCGGGTCTCATCGCCTTTGATGAAACTTTTGGTTTCTTCTATGAGAAAATTGGATTTGCTTTAGTAGTTTCGAGCCAGCTACCTAGGTCCTTGAATTCCTTGAGCTTATGCAAGGTGCAGTATGCCTGCTCACACGGGATGTAGTTCTTGTATATGGTAGTATAGAAAGCCTCCTGTGGTGTAGGCTACCACTCTAGGTATGGTCGTTTCTCACCTTACTCCTTGGCCACGTACATGAAGAATTTGTCGTTAATTCGTGTCGTGGCAAGGTCACCCTACTAGCAAGTAGAGCCTTGTGGAAAGACGAATTGTGCTCGATGTGATTGAACTAATGGCAAGGTTTACGCCCTTTCATAAGATCTCCACACTATGAAGGAAGGATATGTTTGTGACCATGCTTGAAGTCATGAAGGACGGCAGGTTCTCGTTTCTGTTAGTGTCGGCACAATCTACCGACATGCTCTATCTTGTGTTGTACCCAGATCTAGGTCAGGATTTTCAAATCCGTATCAATCCAGTTGTAATGTAGTGCCACTTTGCGTATAGTAAGAAGTTATTGCTGGCAGTCTCGGTAAAGGTCCCTCACACTGTTTGACGTGGAGGAGTAGGTTAGAGAAGTCCACCTTGAGCTCTAATTTCATCAAAGCCTTGACGATGGCTTCCATGGCATCACATTGACCGTACGTCTTTAGTCATTCAAGGAGAGTATATTTCACATACACACCGCCAAAACGTTCTAGCTTCTGAAGGAAGCTATCATCTGCAACCACACCATGGTGGTTCAATAGATGTGTCACTGCCTCGGTGTCCTATGAAAGGGATTCCCATCCCTATATCTCTATGTTTCACAGATCCAATAACCCCGACCCTAAATTCAAGCTGCCTCGCTACCTTGACAACCACCTCAACGAGCTTTTTACGAGCTGCTTTAACAACCCTTGTTGAATTATGGCCTGTCGCACGCTCTTGGGTGCTTTGTGCATGGTTGCTTTTGGTGCATTTACTGTTGTCATTGGCCTCGTAACTATCAACAGCTTTTTGTAATTTGGTGGCGCCTTGCCCTTTCTTGGGCAATCGGCCCAGGTTTGCTACACGATGATGGTGATGATCACGAACCCTGTCGCCCTTGCAATCGTCGACGTCGTGCTCTTCATCTGGGTCCACATTTGAGTGGTCCTCTTTAAGCATATCCTCTGTTGCATGGAAATAATCCACATGCACATTGGCGTGCTCGACTCGGTTTTGCTGAGTTTAGCGCGTGTTGCCTTCGGCGAAACGGTCTCATTGTTTTTTGTCATTGTGCTTGTTTTCGTAACCCCCAAAATTGGAGTCCACCGAGGATGTGTGGTGAGGACATTACCACCATGCTCTCACTGGTCTTGGTTGATCCAAAAATTACCATGCTGTTTCTTTTTTTTTAGGGTCGGTTTGACCTCAAAGAGGTAGTGCCCCTTCTTACGGTATTGCTCTCATGGTCAATGAGTTTACTAAAAATAACTCATATTTGTCTATGCCGCCACGGAAAACACAACCAAGCCATATAATCATTAGGTTCCTAAGCGGCCATGGTCGGCGAAAGCACGTCTTGAAAAAATATATACTTTCTATGCCGCCACGGATGACACAAGCACGTTGGGTTGAAGCCAACCTCCTAAGTCGTGATTCACGGCACTAGGTAGCCTATGGACCTTGCAAAAATACTGAACTAAAATGAAACAAGAAAGAAGCACAAAAGGAATTAGTACATATCAATAGATGAGGAGACTATGGGAGCAATTTGTCACACTTGCAATCCCACGCACTTCCCCCTCACTTCTCTTGTTTTGTATTTTGTATTCTGGCCTTTTTTTCCTTCTCCTCTCAAGTTTTATTGACGTGTCTTACGCCTTTGTGATGGCATATCTCTTGAGCCCACGGCCATGGGAAGGCCTCCAAAAAATTCCTCCCATTGGTTTCTCCCTTGGTTTTGGTGCCATCTCCATCTTTGCGACACCTTTGTTGGAGGGGAACACCCTACTCCAGTCCAAGGGCTAAGGAGAAAGGTCCGAGCTTCAAAGGAAGAGGTTGGAGGGTGGTTTGAAGGCGGACACTCCCCACCCTGTCTCACTTGACGCTAATTGCTCAAGTGTCCCAAATTCTAAATCGGGTTTTGCCTCGTAACTTCTACCTGTTCATCATCTATTCTCCGTTCGACGTAACACCCTCCACCCTGCTTTTCATTAGTCCCTTCTGGGGCCATCGGCGAGGGCCTCCGATTTTGTGTATCGGGAGGGCCGGTATGGCCCTCTATTCTCGCAACATTGAGGTGGTGGCCAGCGGCCACCCCTTGCGAAAGCGAAGGCTGACCCGTGGCTAGCCACCGGCCAGCTGCCAGTCCGACGGCTGCGTCCGGTTAGACGCACGGCGGCAAGTCTGGTGACAGGCCGACCATCAGCCAGCCACCGGCTGGCCACCGATCAAACTGGTCACTTGATCGGTGACCAAGACACCTCGAGGCCTCAAGGCCGTGGCCTGTAGCCTTAAGCCTAAAGCCTCGTCCTCCCCTCGCCGCCTCACGGAATGAGCTTGACGAGGAAGGAGGACGAGCGTGGCAGGGAGCGAGAAATGATTGTTGGCGCGAAATGAACAAATGTACCTCACACATAATGACTTTGAACCGATAGTCTAGGAAAGAACAGGAGCTCATTTATTACGACGGTTTACCTTTGTTACCAAAAGACTAGTGCAAAGCCACTATTTCAAGGCAATACCCTCCTCATTGGAGATCAAGAAGAAGGAAACAACGAAACACGTAAACGGGCCTCCGTAGAATGGACATATCCAAGTCTCTCTGTAGGACTTGTAAATGACAATTACCCAAGGATGACACGGAGGAGGGAAAATACCCCCCATGTGGGCTCCACGAGCCAATTTTTGTAAACTCCGGCGACGACTTTGATTCAGGTTTTGGATTCATGGTCGTTACAATGGTTTCACGACAAGATCACACGCGTGACCAGCTCTGTGAAGATTCTTGTACATATAACGTGGACAAGACATTGCATACAGCTGCAACAACAGTAGCTGAAAAACGCCACTGCAAGGTACGAGCTTAAAACTCAACCATTTAATCCTTCGTAAATGGCGTCACAATATATTGCTGAGCTCTTTTCAACATGCATTCCCAGTGCTGCCCTTGTTTCAAGATGCCACGTGATGATAAGCGTCAAAATGATCAAACATATATATACAAGTGTCGAGTTATGAATGAAGCATAATCGGGATCCTTGGGTCAAATGTCGAACGACACGTGAGGAGTTGCGTCGTGAGTGGTCGGATATGAGAAGGTTCGTTGAGAAGTTGGGGGTATTTGAGAATCAACGTTGAAGATGCACGATGCACCTTCATAAATCCAGATTTGTCGTGAAGCGTCGAGGACACTTCTGTTTGTAGGTTCGTGAGAATGGTCGAAGCTGTCATAAGGTTTGAGAATATCCGCTGAGGGCAAGACAGTTGGCCAGTTTACCCTCGGTCTTCGGAGTGAGTATTGCGGTTCTCGTGACACAATGGGATGTTTGTGTAGTAAAAAACATTCCCACTTGAGAAGATTAGGGACTTGTGTACGTCTTGTACGTAAGACTTCCCCCCTTTTAGCCGCGACGTCCTGGCGCATATACATATGTAGCCCGGAGATGGCGGTAGTAACCGTCGATGAGATAATCGACGTCTCGGAGATTGTTGTAGGGTTCTGAGATGTTATGCGTGGCGTCGTTGCTATGCCATCTGACGAGATATTCTGTCGTCGATGGCCGAGAATGTCCTCGATGACGTACTCTGTGTCTTCATCCACTTGAGCAGGGGGCGGAGGAGGGACATCTCTGTCAGGGAAGTTCTCTCCGAGGTCTCGATAGTGCTTGATTCTATCGACATGGAACACCGGATGATCTTGCATAGTGTCGGGGAGTTTGAGTCATGCAACCATAGGGGTTTGCATGCGCTCGATTCCAAACAATCCCAGCCATCAGGATTTGAGCTTCAAACTGTCTGATCCGTGGAGCTTGATGTTCGACGAGCCGAGGAGGACTTTGTCGCTAGCAGTGAAGATGACGTCGCTACGATGTTGGTCAGCTACTCGCTTCATCATTTCTTGTGTCTTTGTGAGAGTCTGTCGTGTTTCCTCCTAGACGGTGGTGAAGACTCGTCGTTGAACGTTGACCCCGAGAATGTTGCCGCGGCTTTGTGGTCTGGCTGATGTGACAGGAAGTTTGTCATACACCACCTCAAATGGGGTCATATCCGTTATGGTATAAACTGCCAAATTATATGCGATAGCGGCGGTTGGGAGTTTTTGTGCCCAATCCGTCCCGTAAAGTTCTCATAATGTTCGGAGCAGTTGTTTGAGCGTCTGATTTGTCCGCTCGGTTTGACCGTCGGTTTGGGGATGGAATGCCGTTGAAAGTTGAATTCTGCTGTTGTAATGATTCATCAATTCACGCCAAAAACGTCTAGTGAATCAACCGTCTCTAGTGCTTGTGATGGTTCTCGGTATGTAGTGTAGCCGCACAATGTTGTTTAGAAACAACCGTGTTGTTCCCTCGACAGTGATAGTGGTCGTTGTCGGGATGAAGTGGGACATTTTAGAAAACCTATCAATGACCACAAGGATGGTATCATACCCTTTGGGCGTGACTGGTAATTTGCTGACGAAGTCCACAGAGATGTCTGTCCATGGTTCTGTCGGAACAGGGAGTGGCTACAGAAGTTCTGGTAGCCTTGTGCGACGAGATTTCTGTAGCTGACATGTGTCACGGGGTTTGTAGAAGATAGCCACAATGGATTGCATCTTGTCTTGCCAATAGTTCTTTACTTGCTTCTTCAGCATCTTGTCCTCTCCGAAGTGTCCATGTAGACCGGTGTCGTGGAATTCTTTGAGCAGCATACGGTGAAGTTCGTCGTTCGGGGAACGACCACGTGGCGAGTGAAGCATCGTCGCCAGAAGGGTGCGCCGAACCATTGCATGGTTTTATCATATCCCCCGTGTTAGTCGTAGCCTTGTACAAACAGTCACTTGAGGTAGGGGTCTTTTTGTAGTTGTAGGGTTGCCACGTCGGCCATCAAATCTGGTCAACAACTGAGCGCGCCTGTCGGATTGGTTTTGCTTAGTCGATAGTCAATATTGTGGTCGAACGCGGACTCATGGAATCCATCCATCGGGTTTAGCGTCGGCTAAGATTCGGCTGCGTCTTCAAATAGTTCAGTGCGTGGTGGTTGGTGTGCACGATGCATTGGTGACACTCCAAGTAGCGTCGCTACGTCTTGAACGCGTGTATGGCTGTCAACATCTCCTTTTTGTGGACTCTGTAGTTGAGTTCCGGTCCTTGCGGTTTCTTAGACATGTAGGCGACCGTTATCTCGTAGAAGATTCGTGCCAATGGCTCGGTCTGATGCATCCATAGCCATGACGTTGTCGACCGTTGGATCGGCTAATCGTAGGGCAGGTGCCGAGGTCAGGGCAATCCACAAACTAGTGAACGCTTCTTGTTTTTTTTCTTCCCACCGCCACTCATTTTCTTTTCAAGTGGGGTCGAAGAGAGGTGCTGACACTCGCGCGTAGTCACATACAAATCTCCTGTAGGAATTGCAGCATCTGAGAAAAACTTGAATTTCTCGAACATTGGTCGGCGTCGGCCGATCAGCGACTACTGCCACGTTTTTCGGATCTATGGTGATTCGTCCGCCGTTGATGACGTGACCCAAAATTTTGATCGAACGACAACGAATTCGCATTTCGAGAGTTTTCCAAAAAAACATTTCTCCCTGTAAGAATTCAAGAACTCTTTGGAGATGTCCATCGTGCTCCTCCGGGATGTGGTTATACACCAGATTGTTGCGAGGTATACCCTACTGATTATTAAATTCGACATTAATTGGCTCGGTCTGCCACAACTGTGGCCAGCCCGGGCACGGGTGGTACACGTGCCCTCTCCCGACGGATGAGGCGCGCGTCATCGCCACCATGCGTCGCCAGCGGGAGCGCCGTCTCGCCTCTACCGCCATCGCTGCTGCTGGCCCTGACACTCTGACCTCGTCTAGCAGCTCTGCCGCTCCGACAGCTCCGCCTGTTCCACAGACACCCGCGCCGTAGCAGTACTACCCACAGCCGTCGGCGCCTCCGCTTCCTTCGTCGGCTCAGTCCTCCCACTACCCTGGCTCGTGCTCCGTCACTCCGCACTCCGTCTACACTCCTGGGTCGTCCTCCCGTAAGCGTCAGCTGGAGCAGTTCATCGCGCTCCAGCTTGGCCTGCCTCGCCCTCCTCCCCAGGGAAGTGCGAGTTGCGTCACCTCCTGCCCTCCTGCCCAGCCCTGTATGACTGAGACTGAGTTGCGGTCGTGTCCCGTTTCCTCGTCTGTCTCGTCGTCTCCCGTGGTCTCCTCCAACCCACTCCTTGACGACATTGCGTGGCTTGACGATTGGCAGTCTCGTTTCGCGCCTCCTTCCACCGCGTCCGCGTCCCTTGCTTATAGCCATGTGACCGTGAGCGATCTGGCGACCCATGTCCAGGACCCTGCTGAGACCTGGATCATCGACTCCGGGGCCTTGCATCACATGACGGCCTCTCGTGAGGCCTTCAGTATACTCGGTCCCGTCGGCGATGTCTCCGGTGTACGGACGGGTTTCGGACAAGTGTTGCCTGTCTGTGGTGTTGGCGTCGTTCGTTTCCGTGGTCCTGCCGGTGACGTCTTTTTGACCAAGGTCCTCTTCGTTCCTGGTCTCGAGCTCAGCCTCCTGTCCGTGACCGCCCTTGACCGCATGAGCATGGACGTTGTGCACTCGCGTGGTGTCGGCACTGTGTCGTTGCGTCTGTCTGGTCTTGTCGTACTGCACGCCATCGCCCGTGGCAACCTGTGGCACGTTCCTCGCCTCTCCTCTTCTCCTCCCGTCTTCTCCCCGTAGGCCGCCACAGGCCATGTGTTTGTCACCAGCACGCTTTCTCCTCAGCACACCCGCCTCTTGCACCGCCGCCTTTGCCACGTCCACCCTACCGCCGTAGAGAGCATGCTCCGCACCTAGCCGGCCAAGGGCCTTGACCCGGAGACTTTCCCTCTCCCGTGCCCCACCAAGTGCATTGACTGTGTTCAGGGGAAGACGCACCGGTCCACGTACCCCTTGTCTTCCTCCTTGTGCGTCCGCCCCTCTCGACCTTGTCCACTCGGACTTCATGGGCCCTCTCCCCACCGAGTCCGTCGGTGAGCATGGCCGCTATGTCCTCACCCTTACGGACGACTATTCTCGTTACCGTTGGGTCTTCTGCCTTCGGCAGAAGAGCGATGTCGCCCGAACCATTCAGGACTGGCTTGTCCTCGCGGAGCGCGAGTGTGGCCGCCCTCTTCGTCGCTTTCGCTCCGATCGCGGTGGAGAGTACATGGGTGAGGCCATGACCTTTCTCGCCTCACGCGGGATCCACCATGAGACGTCTGCGCCCTACACACCCGTCCAAAACGGCATCTCAGAGCGGTGGAACCGTACCATGGCCGACGCCATTCGCACCATGCGGGTCGAGTCCGGTCTCTCCTATGGCTTCTATTTTGAAGCCATGGCCTACATGACCTGGGTCTGGAACCGGGTTCCCCACGGTCCCCTTCTTCGCCAGTCCACGCCATACTAGCACTGGTGCGGTCGGCGCGCTGACCTCCGCCCGGCTCGCGTCTGGGGCAGCGTGGCCATTGTCTGGCTGCCCGCCCCACAGCAGGACGGCAAGCTCGCCCCCCGCGGACGCCCCTGCACCTTCCTCGGTGTGTCTCGTCAGTCCAAGGCGTGGCGCTTCTGGGACCCGTCCCGACACTGCATCGTCGAGTCCCGCGATGCCCTCTTCTTTGAGGACCTGTTTCCCCGCGACCTCATCCGCTCCAGCTCGTCCGTGTCCCTCCCGTCGCGTTGGGGAGTGGTGAATCCGTCCTCCGTCTTGTCGCTTCCGTGTGACACATCACTCCGTCCCTCTGAGCCAGTAGTCCCTGTCGCGTCCTCCGACCCCCCGGGCCAATAGTCCCAGCCGCGTCCGTTGGCCCCTCCGAGCCAGCTGCCCCCGTCGCGTCTGCTGGCCCCTCCGGACCAGCTGCCCCAGTCGCGTCCGCTGGCCCCTCCGGGCCAGCAGCGCCTGTCGTGTCCGCTGGTCCCTCCGGGCCGGCAGCCCCAGTTGCATCCACTGGCCCCTCTGGGCCCGCAGCTCCTGTCGCGTCCGCTGGCCCATCCGGACCTGCTGCCCCAGTCGCATCCGCTGGCCCCTCCGAGCCGGCAGTCCCAGTCGCGTCCGCTGGCCCCTTCGGGCCGGCAGCCCTAGTCGCGACCGCTGGCCCCTCCGGCCCAGCAGCCCCTGTCACGTCCGCTGGCCCCTCCGGGCCAGCAAGGCCTGTCGCGTCTGCTAGCTCGTCCGGGCCGACTAGCCCCTCCGGGCCAGCAGCGCCTGTCGCGTCTACTGGCTCCTCCGAGCCGACAACCCCAGTCGCGTCCGCTAGCTCCTCCGGGCCAGTAGCCCCGTCCGCCTCCGTCGGCCCATCGGACTCAGGGCAATCTCCTGCCCGACCGCGCTACACACGTGGCCTAGGCGGCAGCCTCCGACCTCGGCCAACAGTGAGTGCGCAAACCGTCGCACCGCGTCCCGTGGCGCCTCGACCCCCTGTGGCTCCACGTGTCTCCTCCACTCCCACGGTCGTGAGTGGGGACCCTGGCACGAAGGCTCTCGGCCTGACCACTTCCGCCATCATCGCAGACCTTCACCCGGGTCCACGTGGATCAGCAACACGCTTATCACAGGGCGACGTGCAACAAGTCCTTGACACACAGGATGGCAGCCGTGTCTGGCGACGCAATGAGAAGATCTTCGACGTAGACCAGAACTACGGCGAAGTTCTGACCTCGCGGGCTGACGAACAGTGCGGGGTCAGCGGTGCTGAGCTGGAGGCCGCCACGGAGAAGCGTGCTGCTGATCTCCTGGTTCCAGCACCGAGGCGACTGCTTCAGGCCATAGAGGACCTTACGCAGCCGCCAATCTCTCCAGTGCCATCGTCGAAGCCTGGGGGCTGCACCATGTAGAGCTCCTCACCCTCCAGTGAGCCATGGAGGAATGCGTTGCTCACGTCCATCAGATGCAGCTCCCATCCGTGCTAGGCAACCAGGCTGAAGAGCGCCTGGCTAGTGGAGAACAGACCGACTGGGGCGAAGATCTGGTCGTAATCGACCCCAGGGACCTGAGTAAACCACTTTGCTGTGAGGCGGGTCTTGTACTTGTCCAAGGATCCGTCAAGGTTCCACTTACGACGAAAGACCCACTTGGCACCAATGGCCTTCCGACCTGGAGGGAGGTCGACGAGGTCATACACGTGGTGCTGCCGGATAGCAGCGAGCTCCTCGGTGCAGGCAGCATCCCAATGTGCGGCCTCAGAGGAGGCTCGAGCCTCGTGTATGGTGGATGGGTCCTCTGGGCGCGCTGTGGACCGAACTGAGAGGGCGTGTGCATCACGAGTCCCAGGTCGGATGCGGGCGAGTGCAGCCACAACAGCATGCCGATGCTCGTGCTGGAGGTCCAGCACGCTTCTCCGTGGCTGATACACGTGGACCCGGGTGAAGGTCTGCGATGATGGCGAAAGTGGTCAGGCCGAGAGAGCCTTCGTGCCAGGGTCCCCACTCACGTGCTGCTGATCACGTGGCTCCACGTGTCTCCACTCCCACGGTCGTGAGTGGGGCCCCTGTGGCTCCACGTGGATCAGCAGCACGCTTCTCCGTGGCGGCCTCCAGCTCAGCACCGCTGACCCCGCACTGTTCGTCAGCCCGCGATGTCAGATCTTCGTCGCAGTTCTGGTCTACGTCGAAGATCTTCTCATTGCGTCGCCAGACACGGCTGCCATCCTGTGTGTCAAGGACTTGTTGCACGTCGCCTACCAGATGAAGGATCTCGGGTCTGCCCGAGTCTTCCTGGGCATGGGGTTGGAGCATGATCGCTCCCAGGGCATCCTGCACGTCCACCCGACCGACCGTGGGAGTGGAGGAGACACGTGGAGCCACAGGGAGTCGAGGCGCCAAGGGACGCGGAGCGACGGTCTGCGTACTCACTGTCGGCCGAGGTTGGAGACTACCGCCTGGGCCACGTGTGTAGCGCGGTCGGGCAGAAGATGGTGTTGAGTCCGACGGGCCGACGGAGGCGGACGGGGCTACTGGTCCGGAGGAGTCAGTAACGCTGGACGCGACAGGCGCTGCTGGCCCGGAGGAGCCAGCAGACGCAACAGGCGCTGCCGGCCCGGAGGGGCCAGCGGACGTGACAGGGGCTGCTGGGCCAGATGGGCCAGCGGACACAACTGGGGTTGCCGGCCCGGAGGGGCGAGCGACCACGACTGGGGCTGCTGGCCCGGAGGGGCCAGCGGACGCGACTAGGGCTGTCAGCCCGGAGGGGAGAGCGGACGCGACTGGGGCTGCTGGCCCGGAGGGGCCAGCGGACGCGACTGGGGTTGTCGGCCCGGAGGGGCCATCGGAAGCGACTTGGGACTGCGGGCTTGAGGGGCCAGCGGACGCGACTGGGACTGTCGGCCCGGAGGGGCCATCGGAAGCGACTGGGGCTGCTGGCCCGGAGGGGCCAGCAGACGCGACTGGGGCTGTCAGCCCGGAGGGGAGAGCGGACGCGACTGGGACTGTCGGCCCGGAGGGGCCATCGGAAGCGACTGGGGCTGCTGGCCCGGAGGGGCCAGCAGACGCGACTGGGGCTGTCAGCCCGGAGGGGCCATCGGAAGCGACTGGGGCTGCTGGCTCGAAGTGGCCAGCGGACGCGACCGGGGCTATCGGCTCAGAGGCACGGAGTGATGTGTCACCCGGAAGCGACAGGATGGAGGACGGACACACCACTCCCCCACGCGACGGGAGGAACACGGACGAGCCGGAGCGGATGAGGTCGCGGGGAAACAGGTCCTCAAAGAAGAGGGCATCGCGGGACTCGACAATGTAGTGTCGGGATGGGTCCCAGAAGCGCCAGGCCTTGGACTGACGAGACACACCGAGGAAGGTGCAGGGGCGTCTGCGGGGGGCGAGCTTACCACCCTGCTGTGGGGCGGGTAGCCACACAACGGCCACGCAGCCCCAGACGCGAGCCGGGTGGAGGTCAGCACGCCGACCGCACCAGTGCTGATAGGGCGTGGACTGGCGGGGAAGGGGACCGTGGGGAACCCGGTTCCAGACCCAGGTCATGTAGGCCATGGCTTCAAAATAGAAGCCATCGGAGAGACCGGACGGGACCCGCATGGTGCGGACGGCGTCGGCCATGGTACGGTTCCACCGCTCAGAGATGTCGTTCTGGGCGGTTGTGTAGGGCGCAGACGTCTCATGGTGGATCCCGCGTGAGGCGAGAAAGGTCGTGGCCTAACCCAGGTACTCGCCACCGCGATCGGAGCGAAAGCGGTGAAGGGGACGGCCACAATCGCGCTCTGCGAGGACAAGCCAGTCTTGACTGGTTCGGGCGACATCGCTCTTCTGCCGAAGGCAGAAGACCCAACGGTAGCGAGAGTAGTCGTCCGTAAGAGTGAGGACATAGCGGCCATTCTCACCGACGGACTCGGTGGGGAGAGGGCCCATGACGTCCGAGTGGACAAGATCAAGGGGGGCGGACGCCCGGGAGGAAGATAGGGGGTACGTGGACCGGTGCATCTTCCCCTGAGCGTAGTCAATGCACTCAGTGGGGCACGGTAGAGGGAAATTCTCCGGATCAAGGCCCTTGGCCGGCTGGGTGCGGAGCATGCTTTCTACTATAGCAGAGTGAACGTGGCAAAGGCGGCGGTGCAAGAGGCGGGTGTGCTGAGGAGAAAGCGTGCTAGTGACAAACACATGACCGGTCGCGGCCGACGGGGAGGAGACGGGAGGGGAGGAGGAGAGGCGGGGAACGTGCCAAAAGTTGCCACAGGCGGTGGCGTACAGTACGACAAGACCAGACGGACGCAACGACACAGTGCCGACACCACGCGAGTGCACAACGTCCATGCTCATGCGGTCAAGGGCAGTCACGGACAGGAGGCTGAGCTCGAGACCAGGGACGAAGAGAACATCGGTCAAAAAGACGTCACCGGCCGGACCACGGAAACGAACGACGCCTACACCACGGACATGCAACACCTGTCCGGAGCCAGTCCGGACACCGGAGACATCGCCGATAGGACCAAACATACTGAAGGCCTCTCGAGAGGCCATCATGTGATGCGTGGCCCCGGAGTCGATGATCCAGGTCTCAGCAGGGTCCTGGACATGGGTCGCCAGATCACTCATGGTCACATGGCAGCAAGCGAGGGACGCGGACGCGGTGGAAGGAGGCGCGAAACGAGACTGCCAGTCGTCAAGTCATGCAATGTCGTCAAGGAGTGGGATGGAGAAGATCACGGGAGACGACGAGACTGACGAGGAAACGGGACACGACCGCAGCTCAGTCTCAGTCATACAGGGATGGGCCGGAGGCCAGGAGGTGACGCAACTCGCACTTCCCTGGGGAGGAGGGCGAGGCAGGCCAAGCTGGAACGCGATGAACTCCTCCAGCTGACGCTCACGGGATGACGGCCCAGGAGTGTAGACGGAATGCGGAGTGACGGCGCCGGAGCCCGGGTAGTAGGAGGGTTGAGCCGGCGAAGGAAGCGGAGGTGCCGGTGGCTGAGGGTAGTACTACTGCGGGTAGTACTGCTGCGACGCGGGTGTCTGCGGGACAATCGGAGCTGTCGGAGTGGAAGAGCTGCTGGACGAGGTCGGAGTGGCAGGACCAGCAGCGGCGACGGCGGCAAAGGCGAGGCGGCGCTCCCGCTGGCGTCGCATGGTGGCGATGACGCGGGCGTCGTCCATCGGGAGAGGGCACGTGTACTACCCGTGCCCTGGCTGGCCACAGTTGTGGCAGACCGAGCCACTACCGCTGGAACTGGTCGATGACTGCTGCTGCTGTTGTTGCGATGGACCCTTGCCCTTCTTGTTCCGACTTTTCTTCTTCTTCCCCGAGGACGATGGGGTAGCTGCGACGGGGGAGGCAACGGCCACGGAGGCAACGACAGGGGCGGCGACGGCAAGGGATGCAAGGGCCTCCACGCGATGGAGCTGGGACTCCAGGCGAGCTTCCTCAATGCGGAGGAAGAGCTCATATGCCCAGGGCATGAGAGTGCCCTGGGCCTCCATGGTGGAGAGGACGTCCTGAGGGTAGTGGACGAAGACGTCCGCGTACACACTGGTGGCACCGCGCTTGATGGTGAGGAGCGCGGACAGAGGAGGCGGAGCAGATTTGCCGAGTTGACGGAGGATGTCCTCCGCCCGCTGCCAGTAGGCAGTGACCGTCTCGGTCTCCTCCATGTGCAGGGAGTTGAACTCTTGGAGCAGACGACTGATTTCAGCGTCGCTGGACAGGCGATGGGGCCTGGTTAGGACGTGCCATGCGGCTACAGGGTCTGAGATGTCGCCAGCGGTGAAGTCGCCGAGGAAGGGCTCCAGGGCAAGGCGGGAAGCTGGGGGGGCGACTGGTACAAGGGCACGGACGGCGCGACCAGCGTCATACAGCTGATCGGCCTGGGTGGAGTCGTAAGGGAGGGTATAAGTAGGCCCACCGACCCTCACCCTGCGCCCAGATCCAGAAGCTGAGCTCCCAGCTCCGGAACTGCTCGTCGGCCTGAAGCGGCGGCGGCGGTGTCTCAAAGTCCTACCTACGGCCCGCAACCAGAGTAGGGCCAAGGACGGAGGTCACTGTCTGCCGTTGGCGCTGAGTCTGTTGCTGTGCTAGGTAGTACGTTGCGAGACACAGCGGGGCTAGCGTGCCCTGGAGGGATGAACAACGGCAGCGCGCTGGTGGCGGTTTGGGAGGCGACTGGCTGTAGCGCTGCAAGCTGTTGCGTCAAGGCGGCGAGCTGTTGCTGAAGAGCAGCGAGAGGGTCAGGGTTGCCGCCAACGTTACCAGTGGGCTGCTGCTGCTGCTACTGTAGGGGTGGCGGCTGCTGCTGTTGCAGCGGCGGTGGCTGCTGCTGCAGGAGCGGCGGCTGCTGCCGCTGTAGCGGCGATGGCTGCTGCTGTAGAGGCGGCGGCTGCTGTTGCTGCAGCGGCGGCGGCTGCTGCTGTTGCAGCGGCGGTGGCTGCTGCTGCAGGAGCGGCGGCTGCTGCCGCTGTAGCGGCGATGGCTGCTGCTGTAGAGGCGGCGGCTGCTGTTGCTGCAGCGGCGGCGGCTGCTGCTGCTGAGGCGGCGGCGACTGCTCCTGCTGCTGCTGCTACTGATTCGGCTGCTGCTGGTGCGGCGGCGGCAGCTGCTGTTGCCGTGGCGGCGGCGCCTGCTCCTGCTGCTGCGGCGGCGGCGGTTGCTGCTGCTGCTGCGGTGGCGACTGCTATTGCTGCAGCGGCGGCGGGTGCTACTGCAGCAATCGCTGCAAGAAAGGAGGGGTAGGGGTCCCCCCACCAGAGAAGGACCCCTCCTCGCCGGGACTAAAAGCCATGACTTAGTGTCCCTTGTGTTTTTTTTTGTCTTTGTGTTGCTGATGTCAGCAGGAGGTTGTGGCAGTGGGGATTCTACCCATCCCTTTGGCCTCCCCCCTTTCCCCTTTTCCCCCTTTTTTTGTTGATGACATCAGCAGTGACGTCAGTAGTGACGTCAGCAGAGGGGTGCTGACGTCAGCAGCGGCGGATGTTGGGGCCGCCGCTGCTGCTGTTGCTGTAGATGTTGCTGCAGCCGCTGCTGCTACTGCTATTGCTACTGCTGCTGCTGTTGCTGTTTCCTGCTGCTACTGTTTGTTGCTGCTGTTGTTGCTGCTGTTGCTGCTGCTGCAGTTGGTGCTGTTGTTGTTGCTGCTGCTGCTGCTGCTATTGCTGTTTGCTGCTGCTGCTGCTGCGGCTGCTGCAGCTGCTACTACTGTTGCTGTTGCTGCTGTAGTTGCAGCTGCAGCTGCTGTTGCTGCGAGCTGCAGCAGCTGCTGTGGCTGTTGCAGCTTGCTACTGCTGCTACACGCTACTACAGCTGCTGCGTGCTGCAGCAGTTGCTCGCTCCTGCGGCGGGCTGCTGCAGCGAGCTGCGGGGATGGGGGATTTTTTTTGTTGCCTTTTTTTGTTTTTTTTTCCTTGTCACAACGGGCAGCAGCCCGCTGTCTGCTGCGAGCAGCGGGCTACTGCTCGCCTGGCAGAAGCGAGCTGCTGCTCGTTGGCAGCAGCGGGCTGCTCCTCACTGCTCACTGCTTGCTCGCTGCGAGCAGCGAGCAGCAGCAGCCGCGGCTGGCAGCTGCCAGCTGCTGCTCGCTGCTGCTGCTGCTATAGCTGGCCACTGCTGCTGCTCGCTGCAGCAGCTGCTGCAGTCCGCTGCTGCTGCTACACGCTACTGCAGCTGCTGCGTGCTGCGGCTGCTGCGTGCTGCCGCTGCGGGCTGCTGCTACGAGCTGCTGCTGCGCGCTGCTGGTGCTGTTGTGCGCTGCTGCTGCTGCTGCGAGCTGCTGCTGCTGCGAGCTGCTGCTACTGCGGGGTACTGCGAGCTACTGCTTCTGCCTGCTGCTGGTGGTGGTGCCAGTCACTTCACCTGTGTGACGTTGCCGCTTGCTTCGTCGCCCACAGACGTCAAACGCCGCCTGCCGCTCACCTCCTCGCGTCACTGGTGGGGGTCAGTGCTGCCGAAAAAAATTCGCCAGCATTTCCCCTGGCCCAGTGGCCGTGGGAAAAAATCTGACGCCGCCACCAGGTGGGTCAATGCTGCCGGAAAAAACCCGGCAGCATTTCCCCTGCACTGGCGCGTATGGGGGTCTGCCGGCGTTGTCTTGCACCTGTTCGCCAGTCTTTTGCTGCTACTGCTACGCTCGGGCTCTGATACCAAAATGGAAAGCCTAGGCAGCAAGTTGGGGCAGCAGCGTTGTTGATGCAGCGTGCGGGCTTCCACGCTCGTTGCTTAAGTCAGCTGCCCCCTCAGTCTGCTGCTCTAGAGTCTAAGTCTGGAAGCTTTGGGTTTGTTACTCAGAAACGCGCGCGTCAGAGTTAGTGCCAGAAAGCAGTTGAAAACTGAAAGTAACAGATTAGGAATGAAGAATGAGCAACAATGGGAGACCCCTCCAAGTTCTAGGCCCCCCCACTAGTGTAGAAGTTGTTACTCAACTAACCAGCCAATCAGAAAATAGCTGTGGATCTATTTTCTGGCAGGCAGGGTTTTCTCGGTGAGCCCTGCCAAACGCCCGACAGCCCAAAACCCGGGCGTCGTCCGTTTTGCCTGAAAACTAGACCATACCATAATACCGACGCTGCGAACGGAGTCGTGCGGTCAGAATCAGCTAGAAAAATAGTAGCAAAGAGTTATTGCTGCCCGAACCCAGGCAGTGCCTACGGTGGTCCATGATGCCGAACAGGGCCATGCAGCACGCAACACGGACCCTAAGCAGAGCATGACGACGCAGACGCGACGGGACGCGCTGTACGCATGCAGACAGCACTTTGCGGTGGCACTGACCGCCAGCGGCACGACTGCCGAGGAGGCCTGCCGATGGACCTGAGCACGTCGCCGGAGAGAGGCTCCAGCGAACTGCGAGTAGACCTCCGCGTGCGTCGGCTCCACCGGATGACGCTGCATCAGCGTCGAGTCTCGCCGTCTGTCATCTGCACGCCGATGTACACAAGCCGGGAGGACACAGCAGAGCACAATGAGGGATGCGGAAAACCAACAAAGTCGGGGGTTTATGAGAATTGACGGGGAAGATGCACGATGCATCTTTATAAATCCTGATTCGTCGTGAAGCGTTGAGAAATTGACCAAAAGGTGGTGACACTTGTGTTTTTAGGTTTGTTAGAGTAGTCGAAACTGTCAGAAGGTTTGAGAATATCCACTAAGGGCGGGGCAGTCGGCCAGTTTGCCCTCTGCCGTCGGAGTGAATACCACGGTTCGAACGACGCAATGGGTTGTTTGTGTAATAACAGAAATGCCCACTTGAGAAGAGCATGGACCAGTGTACGCTTGGTACATAACAGAGGGTATTCCTTGATCCACCTTTATGCGGATGGAGGGAGATCGCAAATTTATAGTGATCTCGACACTTGTCGATAGAAGAGAAGTGGACCGAGTTTGATCTCGATATAAGAATAACTACCGAAGACATAACGAAGAAGCAATTCACATCAAATCCACTCATAAAAGAAACATATAAAACTGAGAATATTTATGAAAGCAAAACATGATTATTTCATTAATGGTACGCACACGGGGATGCATATATGTACGTAAGTAGATTAAATTTCATATATTTTGCTTATAGGAACATGTAAATTGACTCTATATCATGCTTGTTTGGAACATTGTACGTATGCAATGGTTTGCATTCCCTTTTTCACACACTTAACATCGAAACTGATGTGAAATCTTGATGAAAAAATGTTTCCCGTTCCATGTTTCTTTGTTTCCATTATTTCTTGAAGTGTCTCAATCATGCTTCAGAAGGTACGCACACCTTACATGCAGCCTTGCACCCTTTTAGACCTTGTAGTGCATGTCACCCCCTGTGGAATGGGGTCAACGCCTGTGGACGTTCGGTATCGATGTCGCTTCTCTACTTGTCAGCTACAAACAGGGTAGAATTAAGGACCGCTTCTTGCATATGTTCATCTTCTTGGTTCTTTTGCCCATCTCCACCAGATGCGCTGGATGTTCGTATGTTGCGCTGGAGGTGCTGGTCTCCCTCTTGCTGCTGTGAAGCACATGTTTTTGAATGAAATATCTCCTCGGCAGCTCTCAGTGGCCAGAAACCTGACGCGCGTCCGAGCAGCTTCGTCGTCCAGCATTCTGAACCTTGGGGAATGTGGTGAAGGATTCGCAGGATCTTCAGTTCACTCCTTTCCATTGTTTCCCGTGGCTGCCGTTTCAATGTGCATCCTAGCGCTGCGGAAGCAAATGATGAAAATCTCAGCGGTGAATGTTGTGGCCTCATTGTGCACGACTCAGCCAACAGATATCGTATTTGGGTCATCATAATTCATGGTGTTCAGCGCCAAATCGGGTTCCTCGTGTTGACAACAATCTGCTGCCTTTGAATGAGTGATGGTTTTCGTTCGATGAGAACTGTGCTATGTGATAGGAGGGAAAGACTCCATTCAGGTCGATTTGTACTGACGTCGTCGACTTTCTGCTGTTTCATCTGGAGCGTCTATTGACCTCCTCGGTGCTTGCCAGGCTGGGTTGCACTGCATTCATGCATTTAGCCGTCACTCTCGCACTCCTCTAAGTTCAAGGGCTGGATTGGAGTGTTCCTCGAAAACATCGGTACATCGCAAGACCGCGCACCATCCTTCGATGAGTTCAATTATGGCATTAGACATTATGGGATTCATAATTAAGATGAGAAGGGGACCGCAGACATTTTTTTCCTCCGACTTCTCCGAGACAGGTCACAATTACTTGAAGGTTGTGTTATGATTGGTAAAATTACTGCATTGGCCGATGGTACCATCCGAGAAAACGCAATGCACTATCGACGATCGGACGACCGAGAACCATGGGCACGGCAGGGACAGAGTGAAATTTAACATTTCGGACAGCAGGACAAAGTTTCGAAAATGTGGAGAACGGAGTCGATCCCGTGCTTCCACACTGACTTGCACAAGTCCACAGAGGAGGAGGATCGACGGTTTCATTAGATCCGAATGAGAAAGTATGAGTATGATGCAATGGGCTGTATCGGGTTGTATGATCAGCATTAAAAACTGTACGCTACCTCACCTGGTCGATTGATAAACCTTTCGCTTCAATCACTTATCAGCTTATTTTTGTTGGCAAAGTTAAAAACCATCCCTTTTTCCTCTGGCCTTATCGCAGCTCACCCTTCAATGCGATATATTGCAACGACAAACCCCATTTTCGATTTTGTTGTTTTCGAAGACCCAACCTGCGAAATATAGATCATCGGAAACCACTCATTGTGGTGCCAGAACTCTATCTGCCCCTTAGAGTATGTCGCAATAGTTCATTGTGCATTTCCGCCTTATTCGTTTTTCTCTTGTTCTTCGGACATTTTTTTTCACCCTTTCATTGACAACTTACCGTCAAAGTGGTTTTTTTTATGTATCAAATGCAATAGGACCTTCGTACAAACGTTTTTATTTCCGTTGTTGAGTTCCCATTCTTGAAAATTAAAGTAACATTCACACTTTGCACCCGGGGCTATATGGCATCAATACAATATACCCCACATCTGCGGGGTATATTACAAGGATATAATGAACCCCCAAGTATTTATTTTTATCAAAAATAAAATTTGTGGTGTTCTAGGAACTCAAAATATACCATGAGTATTTTTTATTTAAAAGAGTGAATTTCGAGGTCCTTGGAAATCTTTTCTTACCAAACAGGGCATTGTAAGAGTTTGATCTTTGGCAATGGGGTTCCTAAGTATTTTCTTATACAATCAGATGGACAAATACCATCAAGATATCCAAGTTATGCTGTCTGAGAAGGTCTTATTCCTCCACATAAACGAGGGCATCAGGTGGTGTCCCGTATTGAGCATTCTATAAACATTTATACTGTTGCACGTGGTGATGTTTCTGTTGTTATATCAATTTTTTGAGGGAAATCACATCGAAGGCCGCTTTACTGGGTGAAATCCTTTGTGCCATGTACCGTTGTGGTCGAATTTCATCCTCGGCCAGCCTCCCCAAGTGGACATTTTCTGTGTTGTGTATTCAAAGATTTCGGGTCAAGAAAGATCCTAAAATGCCTATTTTCTGGCCGAAATCAGTTAATTACGCGAGACATTGAGGTGATCGCCGTAGAACCTGTTTGAGTTAACATCGTAGAGAGTTGTTCTAGGCAAAACTCGCCAGATTCGTTCTGGGGCCGCCCTTTCGGGCCCATTTTGAACTCGCCTGGAAACGTAGGTTTAATGATTAATAAAACGTCTAATGTGATGTATAATGAAATATGACCGTCACAACCCACCGCCCGCAGCCTTGGGGGTGACCGTCGAGAATCCACGCAGTCGTGGATGGCGCGTGTGTCGATTTTGGTTGGGTTCGATGGTTGAGTTCGGCCAACCATCGAATCTAACCACAACCAGCTGCACCCTCACCAGTGTTCGCCGGTCAGTTGGGGAGCGAAACGTCGTTCTGTATTTGAGAAAGCTGTGACTTGATCAGGTATAACGATTAGCGAAATCATTAATCTTGGAGCCCAACGCTTTGGCGGCCGACGAACTGTTGAAAACGTCGTGGATGCTCGCTAAAGATTCGCGCTTTTTCAGCAGAACCGATCTAGCCTGGTGTCCGCTAGTTTAGATTTATCTTGCATCTACTTTGTTGGTTTCATTCTGGTATGGCACATTTTTAATCGATGAAAGTGAACTATGTGAGAAAAGAAAGACTTTTTCAGTCTGACGATAGAGATGGACCCGCTCGATTCTATAGCGTCGACGATTATCGCTCATTTCATAATTTGAAGATGACTAAAAAATGCCGCGGAAATTGATGAGACATTCAGGCCAGAAACCGCACGGTCACCGTCGACCCGTCATCACCCCGGATGGCGTGGTGTAAAATCCTGGAGAACACAATCGAAGCTCCACCCATTTTTCATGCTTGTATCGAGAGTGTTGCCGGAGGAGCAGGGGGGTGTATGCACTGTTATTGCGACAAACGTTATGAATGCGGGAACAGAGGTTACCACAACGAATGAACGCGCTAACATTGGATGAATTGACGCGGGGTGCAAATTCGTGACATCTGAACACGGCCAAACCTGACTTTCAGTTTTTCCATTCTTGAAGTTGTACGATTGCGCCTCGAATAACCTTAGAAGGGAGTACCGCTCCACCTTACTCATATCGCAGCTTCCATGTTGTCTCCAATCTCTCCAAGCACTCCTGAGCGCGTGCGCCCTCTGTAAGCGACCTGCAGCCACACGAAGGCCCATCTACGATGCCTGCTGCTTACACATCCGTTGCGTTCACAGATTTTCTTTACAGCCTTCATGCTTGTACGGTGAGGTGAACCTTCCGAGTAGGAACATCAGGCGAACGCCAATCAAGGTACCAGCTAGAGTCTTCCTTGCCCCCGTGAAAGTCGTTGGGCCTCATTTTTGTACTGCGACGAATACAATCACGTGTCGTTGCGGAAAGCCGCGACTTCTTGTATCACAGTAACCTTTCCCCGTTCCACCATGGCCGACTTCCCTGTGCTTCCGCGGACGCCTCCTGGCCTCTCCCAGAAGGAACGAGTGGAGTGTGCTATGGGGTTCATGGCGGATTGGGAGGCTGCGTTTCACGAGCCCGCTCCCAAGCGTCGTGCCTCCCTCGACTTTCCCAACGGGTCTGCCGCATCCGCCACCACTCCCTCTGCAACACCTTCCTTCCCTTACGGTTCTGCAGATAACCCGTCTCACCAAAGCGGTTTCGCAGGCGGTTCGGGCCGCTCCCGGGGTCGTCGATCTTCCCTCGACTTGCCCCGGTCTGCGTACGAATGTGATTCCCAGGTCAGGCCTGCTGAAGCCGGCCGTGACGAGTCTGCTGCCGCTGCCGCCGCTGCCGCTGCCGCTTGCGCTGTTGCCCTCGAAAGGAATTCCATCCAAGGACCGCTGCCCGCTGACAAAGCGTCGCCTCCACAAGCTGGTGGGCGACGTGCGTCGCGCAACCGCACAGGAAAGGGGGTCCAGGAGTCGGGTTCAGCTGCCGATCGACCCCAAAGCAGCAGCCAGCGGCTTGATCAGGCGGCACGAGGCGGATCTGCTGCATCTGCTGCAGTTGCAGTAGCAGATGGGAGTTCAGGAGCACCGGGAGCAGCTGGAAGACTTGCTTCGCGAGTCACAAGTCACCGTCACGCAGAAGGTTTCGTGAAGGAGGTGCAGCGGGAGAGAGGCGACGGTTGTGGTGGCCGTGGCGAGGCGCGGCCCCACCCGCCCCACCCGGACGCCACGTGGCCGGCGGGCGAGGGCAAGCTGCAGGAGTGGGTGGACTGGACGGTGGTGGATCTGAGCCTCCGACCCCAGGGCCTGATGCAGGCGCGCGCCGCCATGATCGCCAACGGGTGTGGCGGCGGTAGGAAGGTGTCCCCAACATCGTAACTTACAAACTCCCAGCAACTTATTGATCTGCAATCCCCTGCGGCGGTCCTTCTGTCTGCGGCCACCACTGGTTGCTGGTGTGGCACATACCTCGGGCACGTGAGAGAAGACAGCCAGAGGCGTGGTGTGGCACGTACGTTATGCGGAAGCCAAGTCGAGCGCCTTTGGCCTCCTGGGCTCGTGCTTTTAGGCACGTTCACTGCTCAGGCTGCGCTTTCACAAGGCCGAATTTACCAAGGTAGAGGTGATCCCCGTCATGCATGATGGGAGGAGGCCCGTTCCTTGTTGGGACTGGCGTATTTTCTTTGACATTGGGCGTCATCTTCCAGAATGCATTTCCATAGGCTGCTGCATCGGGCCCGCTGAGAGCCGTCGGGGCAAAGATATGTATGTTTGCCGGGGCAGGCTGGTTATCTGTCGGGTCTGCAGCTACTGTCACGGATGTGGCCAAGGGAGGGTCCATTACTTTTGCTCCCACCGGCCCTATGTGCAGCGTGGCCCTCTGCAGATGGTTCTGAGGTCATCACTCCCGCTGACTCATTGGGCCACAGAATGGTCCATGACTTTTCTGGGAGTTCCTGGAGGTTACGGAGGGCCCATTTGGTTGACGGTGGGAGGTGGACAGATGGTGATGTTGGGGTACCCGAGTGAAGCATGCCGGTTGTGGGATGCATGGGAATGTTTGCAGGAGATGTCCAAGGCTGTCACATTGGCAGCTCTTCTTCAACTCCTGTTCTTGAATGGTGGCTGCATGTGTAGGGAATGGAGTTGTAAAACGAAGTATTACTTTTCTTCTTTCACTATGTTCATTTGTATTTGGGGACCATTCACACATTGCGTTGCGTCAAGAAGGGATGGTACGCTGATGTACGATATGTCAAGAAGGGATGGTAACGGATTGTAGCGGAAAACTGAACGTGATTCTTCAGAAATGATTGGTTTCATCTGAGCAATGTCATTGGCTGGTGGACATGGAAGCAATCTCTTCTCACTTCCCAGACATTTCATGCAGACAACTGACACATGGTAGAGCTGTCAGCTTCGCTGCGGAGGTTGCACTGGTGGATTGCATTTCATGAGTTGTCTCATCCAGAGTGCAAGGGATTCTCCTGAACACGCAGCCTCTGCAATGTTCGACATGGGTGGGAGTGTAACCTGAAAATCCGGAGCTTAGAAAGCATGTGTACAATCATTGAGGTAGTTTACAGTATGTAGGAGAGTGATGATGTCAACTCACATAAACTTGTGGCCCATTTAGATTTTTTTTTTTTCTAGTTGTGTAATTGTAAGTAGTTGCGCCCGTGCGATGGGGTTGCTCATCCCTCATAGACCGCACGTTGCTTGCGAACTGCTTGCGGGTCTGGTCCGACCTAAGGGTGGTGGCCGAATGCCACACAAGTGAGAAATGCTTAGAAGCTTCCTAGCTCATCTGTTGCTGATGTGGAAACACAGTGTACTTCGTGTAGTAAGGTGCTGAAAGCCTGGAGCAAGATAAGCTACAGAGCAGGGACACGAGCACGTCGGTGATACATGATGCCACTTGCATAATGGACCCGCTGCTGATCGCGTCGGGTGGTCACTGTCGCTGCTGCTGCCGCATGCACATTAAGCCTCCTGCGTAGGCTGTCGCTGTTGTTGCTGCTGCTACTACTGCTCTGTTGCAGCTATCAGCGCGACTGATGCAACCACTGCTGCTGCAACTGTTAGTGCGGCTGATGTATCAGCTGCTGTTAGTGCTGCTGCTGGTGGTGCTATTGCTGCTACTACTGCTTCTCATGCCGTACATGCATGCTGCTGCTGCAAGGACGGCAACTGCTGTTGTAGCTGCTACTGTTGTTGCTGGTGCTACTGGTTGACATGACCACGGTGTCGTCGCATTGCCTGCTGCTCCCGCTGTTGGTTTGTGTCCCACAAATTTGTTGTGACCTCTGGCCTCGCTGCACACTCATCACACTGACGCAGGTGATTGATGCTGAAGTGACACCGGTGCTGACGTCACCGCCATCGTGGTGCCGGCTCCCAAGGAGATCATCCAGAGACACATTCACAGGATGAATCTGGGTTATCTCTAGCACAGGCTTGCATAATCTGAGTGATTGGTGACACTAGGTCTCCTAGTGGGACTGTGTGAGCGTCGTGTCCGGGTTGGTTCCCGGGTTTACTAGGTTGCAGGTGTGAGGATAATGCGTTGGTGAGATCCGAGGTTCGGATCCCACTGTGCGTGGGTGCGAGCGAGGTTGGGCTCGCTGCCTGCCCGCTCGTCACCCCGCGAGCTCGTCCTTTGCAACTCCTTCTGCCCTCTCGTCTCTTACTCTCGTTCCTCGCGACTCTTCGCTCCTAAAGCATCCATGGCGTTTTGCCTCTAGCATGCTTGGCTCGTGCTTCCCATTTCCCTCGCTCTCCCTCCCTACAGGATCCTCTATCCTCTAGTATCAGAGCAGTGGAGAGAGGAGGTATTGAGCTCGAGAAGCGAGCGCTCGATCCTGGTGTGCGGCCGGTCTCCGTCGCCACCACCACTTCCGCCGCCGTTTCTGCCACATGGAGCACGCTCGCTGCCGAGCTGCTGTGGAGCACCCTCCTACGGCAGCTCCCAACCCGCGCCCATCTTGTGGCGGGCAGCAGCAGGAGCAACGTGCGGACACCCGCGGGTGTGTCCTCTAATCGCTCCCGCGGGACTGCTCCCATCCGCGGGTGCTGCAGATCTGCAGCTGCCACATCTGCGGCAGCAGCTTGAGCAGCAGCACCATCACGTCCTAAGTCGCAGCCTTCTCAGCCGCGACTACGACTGGGATAGCTGCAGCTACGACGACAGCAGCTGCACTCCGGAGCGAGCATTTGCAGCTACTGCTGCCGCCGCATTCTCCTCAGCAGCTGCCGCA